>KE510543.1:0-12955 GCA_000441515.1 Elaeis oleifera | reverse complement strand
AATTCATCAAGTGTTAGTGAATTAATAAAAAAATTAATTAGTAATTATATTACTGATTAGCTCAATTTGATTGAGCAAAGAGGAATAAATAAAATCTAATTGAATTAGATTCAATTAGATTTGACCCGATTAGGTTATGAGATGACCTAATCGCTAAGAAAGAATTATCTCTGATTTGATTAGAACTTTAGTTTAATCAATTTTTAATTTGATTAAAAATTTATGAACCTAATTAGATTGAATTTCATATATTTTATTTGAACTAAACCAGATGTGATTTAGTTTAGATTCAGATAAGGAAATTAAGACTCCTTATTGGAATAGGACCCTTTTCCCTGCGCTAACCCAGATTACATACCATATATCTTCACATACAAAATTATTTTGTGTGATATTTTTTTACACTAAAGAGTCCTTCCCTTTTCCATCTTACCTCTAAATTTGATTTAGTTTTGATAAAAGAAAGATTTTGAAATTAGATTTCAAAATATTTTTTATGAGAAGAATTTGTTCTCATCTAGATCAATCTCTCCATGCTAATAATTTTTTTTCTCCTTATATATGTGATATTTTGAGGAGATTTTTCATAGAAGATTAGTTACAGAATAATTTACCATAAAAAAATATGAAAAGAGGCATCCCATATTTTTTGATGTATTTTGGGACGTAGAATTGTGAAGGGAGGCAGAACCTTGTAAGAGTCTAGGATCATTAGGACTCTTCACCCCACCTCTTTACATGCCTATAAAAGGGGCTTTAGTGGTTTCTTTTATGTATACAACATACCAGAAGAGAGCTCTTCACGTGGTAGAAGTTTGGGCATGGTTCATGATGTGAAAAATAGAGAGAAGGGTCCTCTCTCTTGGGGTGTGCGCAAAAATCTGAATTTTAGATTTTTGGTTATAAAGGTTTGGGAAGAGAGAATAAATTAGAAAAAATTATTTTCTTCTTCATCTTTCTTCTACCTATTCATATCCTCTAGAAGTCTATCTTCAATCTCTGAAAAAATTCTAAAGATTTGAAGAAAGGATCTACATCAGTCAAGAAGAAGATCTTCATGCGAGCTAGCACTCCCAAGAAGACCGATCAGATCGGAGCTTCAAATAAATTTTTCATAGAGGCCGGATGCATGTGTGGCTGTGAGCAACCAGCAAGGATCCTCTCCATCATGTCTCTCAGCAGCGGAGATCATTGACCCATGATCGAGATGGAGTTCTGAACTCAGATTAGAAGTAGATGTAATCTACTGCTCATATGCATGCATGCTGATTTTATCTTCAGATTATTCATATTTATTACAACATAACATGTCATAGATCCTAGAGTAGGTTGATTTGATGATTAGATCATATGCATGTTAGATTAATTTGATTAATCTAATTATCTTTTGCTGTAATTTTTCGAAAAATTTTGAAATATATGTATGAAATCGCCTACGCATCCCAACATCACAAGCCATCATCATTGATAATGGACGATAATTCGGTAATCTAAAGTTTAGAGAGTTCTACTCGAAACTTCTTGTTGACTATAGCCTCACTTGATTGGCTACCCATAGTCTAATGGAGATCTGAGGTGACAAATCATATGATCCTACAAGGATTAAACTCAAGGCTCAGTCAAGCCAAAGGGCTCTAGGCCAAGGAACTCTACAGCATGCTTTAGGCTTATCAGATGTCTCCTCGGACTCCTATTACGGAGACACCCTTCAACCTTACTTTCGACGTTGAGGCAGTCATCCCCATTGAGATCGGAATGCCAATAACTAGGGTGAAATACTATGATGAGCAGGAGAATTTGAGTTGACTCCAAATAAGTTTGGACTTGCTGGAAGAAGGTAGAGAATGGGCTCAAATCAAGATGGCATCCTACCAGCAATGAGTAGTCTGCTATCATAATTCATAAGTCAAATCAAAATATTCTGATTAGTCGACCTCATCCTCCATCAAGCCAAGGTGTCTAAACCTATGGAGCAAGACAAATTAGCCCCAAACTAGGAAGGCCGTACAAAATCGCCAAAGTCATCAAACCAGGGGCTTATAAAATTGAAGGCCTCGATGGTACCCCCATTTTTTGAACATAGAATGTGGAGAACTTGGCATTGTTTTACCAATAAGTTATATATCAATTCATTAAATAAAAAAGATGTCCTCTTCAACTTTTTGAAGACCTTGAAGGTACCCCCATTCCTTGAACATGGAATGTCGAGAACTTGACAATATTTTATCGATAAGTTGTTTATCAATTTACTAAATCAATGAAGATATCCTCTTCAAATTTTTGTCTAGGTTCGTTGTTAAAGTGATCAAATAAAAAGTCGACTAAAGTCGGCTGCAATTGACCACTAATGAAACCATTGGAAACAAATGAAGACATCATCTTGAGACAAAATCTTGGTCCTTGAAGAAAGATGGTTTGATCTCAGATATCCGAGCCTCGTTCTGGATCCTGATGACTGGGTCGAAAAGTGCTAACCTTATGGAGATATCTCAGCTATGGCTAAGATCTCCAAAGAAATGATCGATAAAATATCGATCATAGAGAGATATCTTGACCTAAGTTAGGACCTCCATAAAATTCTTCATCGGAATCATTCTGACCATTAGATTGCATATTGCATAATTTTCAAAGTGCGATGTTTGCTTCATGATTTGTACTAATAGATGGAAGTAGGGGTGTGTAACTAAATCGGTCAAAGTACAAAACCAATTCAAACTACTATTTTGGTTCAGTTTGTATCAGATTTTTTCAGATTTAGTTTAGTTTTAAAATTTTAGAACTACCATTCTATTTTCTCAAAGGAGGTTGTGATCTTATCCCATTGAGCCCATCTATAAGCTGTCTATTTAGCTCGTCCCATAAATTGTCCATTTAGCATAGCTAGAAGTTAAAATAGATAGCAGCCCATATTTAGCCTATTGTATAAGTTGCCTATTTGACAGAAGCCCAGTAGCCCATAACCTGACAAATTGAGCCGGATCGAACTAGCTTTTTAGATTGATTTGAACATTTTTTCATGTGGTCCATCTATTTCAGTTTTAAAAATTGATTTAAGTCAGTTCTTTTGAAGATTGATCCTAAATTGATCGGAACTAAGGCATGCACACCCATAAATAGAGGGGAGAGGTTGGAGTGCTTTCAAAGTTGTGTAAAGAGCTATCTAATGGTTCATACCACAAAAGAAGATCAACCATTGTGTCATATGAAAGATACACTCCAAACTAACCACCATACTAGAGGTCCTCACAGCCATATAATAGGTTTCCCCTTTGTCCCACTAGACGAGGTGCTTTGGTCATGGCTAACACACAGCCACGACCAAAATTGACCATCCCCACCACATGCTTGTGTTTCACAACTGTTAAGCTTGGATTCAATTTAGCAGCATGGAGGATAATAATTAATTTAACAAATGACAAGATAAATAGCTAAATCTTCAAAAGGAAGCAAATCCAAAGCCACCATTCATGAGCTGCGAATTTGATGACAAACCTCAAGTTGTAGCAAGGCATGCAGACAATCTTTGAATTAAATCTAACATTAATTGTTCAGCTATTGAAAGACAACTCACCAAAATTAATTAGATGGCCAGGGAAGTATTGCATTCCTTGTAGCAAAATAAACAAAGAAAAGAAGGAATACATGAATGTGCAGATAGATATAGCATAAACATACACACATGTACAAACACACAGGTGAAGCGTTATGGGCATGCTCCGCACCCACCACTCGAGCATCCACCCAATCCAATAACATAGCTCGATTGCATGCAAACCATATCAATTTTGGTAGCACCTCAATGTTACAATCTTTGATTCAAAAACTCTCACTTTCTTTGCTATCCTTCTGCCCACAATGGATAATATTATGAACAAACACATCATATAAGACTTCAAAAAGTCATAATAATCAATAGAATATTATACAAAGACACAAAAAATTATATATATTATTTAAGATATCATATATACTCATAGAAAGTTATATAAGGCATCCGAAAGTAATGACATTGTTCTTTCTTTGTTTTACAAAGAAATAAATATTTTTGTCAGAAAAAAAATTGAGAAAAAAATTGAACAGTATTAAATATCTATCCTACTATTAATTGCTCTATGTGGACCAATCGGCTGCCACAACGCACTCCACGCCAATGTTACTACACTGTGAAGGAAAGATTGCACACTCGATCGATTAAATCAGGATGCAGTGGAATTCAAAAATTTGATCCGATATATGATCCGATCAAGATTACATCTCGATCTATGCCAGATCATTCATGAATATAAAATTAAAGAATTTAAATAATTTTAAATCTGATTATGATGATCATACCATCACCTTTGCGTGGGTAGTGAACACCGCTGTCTGATGATCGAGGAGTTGAGGTTTGCTGTCGAGCCACACACGTATCCGACCTCTATAGGTATCCACTTGGATTTGGACTAAGATGCTTTCTCCAACTTCGATCCACCTTCATCAAGGTGGATCAGCAAGCTTCTTGATCAGCCTTCGATTAGATCTCCGATAGAATCTCAATCAACCCTTGATCGCAGCCTTCTTCTTCCTTCACACAGATCTATCAACACCCGACTCTTCGAGCACACCTGATGGACCAGCCCAACTCTTTTGGGCATGGGAGAGGAGGAGAGAGTAGAGAGGAGAGGGAGATGGCATGGAGATGAGAGGAGAGTTCAGGGTTTTGAATGAATAACCTTATGGCTGAGGGGCCCTTTATAGAAATAGAAACCTAAGAGTCCTAGGATTTTAAGTCATCAAATGACTTAAAGCAGATGGACTCTTTGGAATGTGGCACCTCCTTCCCTCTCTCATTCATGCCAATTCTTCATAGAAAACCCACAAAAAAAATCATGGGGCGTGCACCATGGATAAGATTGTCGGCGCTCCCATCTATCCTCCCTCATTTAAATTTGAACTCTTCAAATTTAAACTTGAATTCAAATAAGGTGATAACCTTTATCCTGATCCACAAGGGGATAAGTTTCCTTTAAATTTAAATAATGCTTTATCCTCATCTCAAATTCAAACTCTTCAAACTTGAAATCAAATTCAAAAGGGATAAAGCCTTATCCTCTCATCCTTTCTACAAGGTGGCGCACGTCCTGGATCTTCTCCATTTGGGTATCCCACCTTTTCTCTCTCGATATCACACGAAGAAAAATATGGGGCACCAACATCCTTTAATTCTTACATGGGTGGCTTCAGGGACTCTAACTCTTGGTGTCTAAATGAGCTTGCATTGATTTGATCAAGCCCTATCCAATAGAAAATTCAAATCAAGGAGAAACTAGATTTAATCATGTGCTAGCATGATTTCTTAAATCCAAAATTAAATTTAATTAATCCTAATCCAATTAGACTATGCTAGCCTAATTGTACAATTTTAGACTAGTACCCTTATTTGTGTGACCCTATATGTTCAATTCTGTCTGGTAATGAGATATATTGTGATTTTCATTATCAATATTATCAAAACTCTTTTCGATAGATTAAAACTCCTAATTCATCCAATTTAAATTATCGATCATTGAAATAACTTTAATTGATCCTATGATCTATTATGATACCTAGCAGTATGTAATGACAACCCATTAGAATCAAATGGTAGAATCTCTAGGTGCGCTTGCCCTGTGATTCGATTCTTCTATCGTGAGTCTCGACAAGACATAGGTTAACTCGTTAAACCTGATTCTTATCATATGTTGGACTCAATTGACTTGAGTCTATTTGTAAAATCTTATGGAAACACCTTTTCATCATTCACACTGCCATTGCCATGGGCTTAGGACTCAGTTTTATGATCTACAGAAGACTACTTCTCATCTATCGAGATCGATAGATCCCATCTTGGTATACATCCTATTCCTACAATAAGTCTACTGCAGCCAACATAAATCTCAAGGCTATGTATGGTTAGAAGATCGAGTTATGGTATAGTCAAACTTCAGTAACCTCACTATGAATAGTCAAGGTATCGCAAGTCAAAGAACTAGACATACTACTGCAGCATCGAGTTAGTCACTGACGAAAGATAGACATCCTAGTGACTACTCATATTTGATCATGCTCAGTACCCTTGTTCCTAGCAAGACTTGCATTCTTGCTCCGGTATCTCCACACTGTAGATTCAAGATCTATCTATCTTAAGGAAGCGATCGTGCACCAATCTCTTCGGATCAAGCACCGTCCTCGTGATGATCCTACGATCGAAAGTAGTTTATGAATTAATTATTAATGACATATATCTCAAATTTTTAACTCTTGAGAATATGCATCATTATACTTACTAACTCAATGGATGATTTATAGATACTTAATAAACGCAAATATGAATAAAAATGAACATAGTTTATTAATTTATAAGTCAATATTATAATATATGCTCTTAAAAAGTTTTACAAGTATCGGTCAATCTGACTTTTAGGGCATACATCTAACAATCTCCCACTTGACCTAAAATCAATTGGCTAGAATTTAAATCCTATTTTCTCAAGGTGGGCTTCAGTCTTTTGCTGGCTCAATTGCTTCGTTAGTGGATCAGCCATATTGTCCGTGGTGTCGACTCTCTTAACCTTGATGTATCCCTTCTCGAGGTAATTGTGGATGAGGTAAAATCGTCATTCGATATGCTTGAACTTCTGATGAGACCTCGGCTCCTTAGCTAGGACTATAACACCATTCTTATCACAGAAAAACGAGATGACATTTGATGACATTGCATCTAGCTCCGCAATGAACTTCTTGGACCAGAATATCTCCTTAGCAGCTTTCGATACGACGATGTACTCTACTTTTAGAGTGGAATCTGCTATAACAGGCTGCTTGAAACTCTTCTAGCTCACAGCACCACTATTGCATAAAAAATACAGCCTGATGTCGACTTTCAATCATTAATATCAAATATGAAGTCTGAATCAGTATATTCCTGCACCTTCAATTCTCTATTTCAAAAATCAAAATATATTCTTAGTCCTTCTCAAGTACTTAAGGATATATTTCATAAAAGTTCAGTGTTCGTCTCCTGGATTCGACTGATATCTGCTCATGACACTCACAACATGGGCGATATTAGATCGTGTACAAAGCATGGCATACATGAGGCTCCCTATTGCCGAAAGATAAGGGAACTTGCTCATACGTTCTATCTCTTCCGATGTGTTGGAACACATCTTTTTGGAGAGATGGATTCCATATCTGAAGGGTACAAGTCTCCTCTTAGAATTTTTTATACTGAATCTCTTCAGCACCTCCTCGATGTATATTTTTTGTGACAATCCTAGCATCCTTCTAGATCTATCTGTATAAATCTTAATCCTTAAAATAAAGGATGCTTCCCCAAGATCTTTCATGAAAAATTTTTTGGACAACCACAACTTGACCAATGTTAACATGAGAATATCATTCCTAATTAGAAGGATGTCATCTATGTACAATATAAGAAAAGTGACAGCACTCCCACTAACCTTTTTGAAGACGTACGGCTCCTCTTCATTTTTGATGAAATCAAATGATTTAATCATATCATTAAAATGTGCGTTCCAACTCTGAGACACTTACTTGAGTCCATAAATGGATCTTTGCAGTTTGCAAACCTTATGATCTCCATCACTGAAAGTGAAATCCAATGGCTGCTCCATATAGATATCTTCCTCAAGATATCTATTGAGGAAAGCCATTTTCATATTCATTTATCATATCTTATAGTCAAGATATGCTGCAATGACAAATAGTGTTTGGATGGATTTAAGCATGGCAACTAACGAAAAGGTCTCCTGATTGTCAATGCCTTTGCGTTGACTATACCTTTCAGCCACAAGCTTAGCCTTAAAGGTCTCTACCTTTTCATCCAAACTAATCTTTTCTTGTAGATCTATTTACACCCAATAGGTACAATATCTGCTGGTGGATCCACTAAGGTTGAGATTTAGTTTGAGTGCATCGAGTCAATTTCTGATTTTATTACCTCTAACCATTTCTCAGAGTCGATATCTGATATCGTCTCATCATAGGTTTTGGGGTCATCACCAAGTACCCTATTCCTAGTGAGGAATATTTTCTCAACATCCTCTATAATGATACCTAAGTATCTCTCAGGAAGATGAAAAGTCCTATTAGACTTATGAGGTGGAGGAGGAGATGCGCGGACTGGCTCTAATTGCATCGATTCCATAGGTTCCGAAGCTCGTTGCTCTTCAGAGACTTTCTTTTTGAGCCCAATCTGTCTTTCTATGCCTCTATGTTGAATAAATTATTTTTCAAAAAGATGGTATTTCGATTCACAATCACATTGTGATCCTCTAAGATATAGAAATAATATCCTAAAGACTCCTTAGGATATCCTATAAACCGAGCTTTTAGGGACCTAGTTTCTAACTTGTCTGCCTGTTGTTGTTTGACATGGACAAGATAATCTCAAATCTTGAGATTACACAGATTTAGTTTCTTACCATGTCATATCTCAAATGGTGTGGTAGGAACGGTTTTAGATAGAATCCTATTTAGCAAATAAATTATAGTTAATAGACTATGACCCAAAGAAAATAGAAATGTTCGTGAAGTTCATCATAGATCGAACCATATCCGATAGGATTCGATTTCTCCTTTCTGAAACCCCATTGAGTTGAGGCATTCTAGGTGGAGTCTATTATGAGACATTGCCATACTCCTTGAGATAATTTATAAATTCTCTATTAAGGTATTCACCTTCTCGATCTAATCGAAGAACCTTAAGAGACTTTCTAGTTTATTTTTTTACTTCATTTCTGAATTTTTTGAACTTTTCAAGGACTTCAGACTTGGGTCTCATAAGGTACACATACCCATATCATGAGAAATTATCGGTAAAGATTATGAAGTAGAGATAATCTTCTCTGACTGGTACATCAAATGGGCCGCATACATCACTACGTACTAGAGCAAGTATCTCTATGGTCCTTTCCTCGTGTCCTACAAAAGGAAGCTTGATCATTTTTCTTTGAAGGCATGACTTACAGATCGGATATGACTCAAAAGTCAATGAACCTAAAAGCTCAATTTTCTTCAATCTGTTAATCCTATCTTCTCCTATATAACCTAATGTTAGGTGGCATAAGTACTTTTGGTTAATTATATCTCTTGGTTATTTAATTTCTATGGCATTCACATCATGCTCGATATAGTTTACAGACACATCTATATGTAGCTGAAAGAGATTATTAATAAAAAATTATTTTAATTTATTATTTTAAATAATATTACAGTGGTCCTTATAGAAGCTAATTATATAGTCTTCTTGTGTCAAACAAGAGATAGAAATTAGATTCCTGTCTCGCAATAAGTACAAAATAACAATCTCTAAGTACAAGATCAATTCTTGACGATAGTCGTAGAGGGTATGTCCTTACAGCCACAGCAGCAATCTTTGCTTCATTTTCGACTCGTATGGTCATCTCACCTTCCCTCAGCCTCCTACTATCCTCAAGATCCTATATAAAAGTACACAGATGAGCACTAGATTCAAAGTTTATCATCCAACTGAATATAGAAAAAATCGTTAGATTAGTTTCTATAACAAGCATACCTTCAGAAGGTGCGCCTTCCTTCTTGTTCTTCAGGCTCGTCAGGTAGGCAAGGCAGTTCCGCTTCTAGTGACTGTCCTTATTGTAGTTGAAGCATTTTTCTTTCTCAACGGTCTTTCTCTTCGAAACTTCTTTCTTCGGCTTGTTCTCTACCTTCTACTTCTTCACAAATTTTTTCTTCTTCCCAGAGACTTTCTCTTGGTAGAAGTCCACTCCACATTGAAAACAAAATCATGCTGAAATTTAGATACCAGTTGAAGGAAAGATTGCACGTCTAATTGACTAAATCAGGATGTAGCGGAATTCAAAAATTTGATTCGACATACGATCCAAACGAGATCACATCTTGATCTATGTCAGATCATTCATGAATCTAAAATTAAGAGAATTTAAAATAATTTTAAATCTAATTATTATGATCACATCATCACCTTTGCATGGATAGTGAACACTGCTGTCTGATGATCATAGAGTTGAGATTCGCTGTCGAACTGCATATGTGTCTAGCCTCTACAGGTATCTACTCGAGCTTGGACAAAGATGCTTTCTCCAACTTCGATCTGCCTTCACCAAGGTAGATCAACAAGCTCCTGGTTCAGCCTTCGATCAAATCTCCGACAGAATCTTGATACACCTTTGATCGTAGTCTTCTTCTTCTTTTGCATAGATCTATCAGCACCTGACTCTTCGAGCACACCTGATGTACTAGCCCAACTCCTTTGGGTGTGGGAGAAGAGGAGAGAGAAGAGAGGAGAGAGAGATGGTGTGGAGATGAGAGGAGAGCTTCAGGGTTTCGAATGAATAAACTTTATGGCTGAGGGGCCCTTTTATAGAAATAGAAACCTAAGAGTCCCAGGATTTTAAGTCATCAAATGACTTAAAGTAGATGGACTCTTTGGAATGTGGCACCTCCTTCCCTCTCTCATTCATGCCAATTCTTCATAGAAAACCCACAAAAAAAAATCATGGGGCGTGCACCATGGATAAGATTGTCGGCACTCCCATCTATCCTCCCTCATTTAAATTTGAACTCTTCAAATTTAAACTTGAATTCAAATAAGGTGATAACCTTTATCCTGATCCACAAGGGGATAAGTTTTCTTAAATTTAAATGGTGCTTTATCCTCATCTCAAATTTGAACTCTTCAAACTTGAAATCAAATTTCAAAGGGATAAAGCCTTATCCTCTCATCCTATCCACAAGGTGGTGTATGCCCTAGATCTTATCCATTTAGGCGTCCCACCTTTTCTCTCCCGATATTACACGAAGAAAAATGTGGGGCACCAACTATTGGTGCCCCATCCTTTAATTCTTACATGGGTGGCTTCAAGGACTCTAACTCTTGGTGTCTAAACGAGCTTACTTTGATTTGATCAAGCCCTATCCAATAGAAAATCCAAATCAAGGAGAAACTGGGTTTAATCATGTGCTAGCATAATTTCTTAAATCCAAAATTTGGATTTAATTAATCCTAACTCAGTTAGACTACGCTAACCCAATTATGCAATCCTAGATCAATATCCTTATTTGTGTGATCCTATAGGTTCAATTCTATTTGGTAGTGGGATATATTGTAATCTCTATCATCAATATCATCGAAATCTTTTTCGATGGATTGAAACTCCTTCCAATTCATCTAATTTAGAATTATCGATCATCGAGATAACTCCAATTGATCCTACGATCCGCCATAGAAACCTAGCAATACGTCGTGACAATCTATCAGAATTGAATGGTTGAACCTCTAGGTACGGTTGCCGTATGATTCGATTCTTTTATTGTGAGTCTCGACAAGACATAGATTAAGGATAACTCGTCAAACCTGATTCTTGTCATATGTTGGATTCAATCAACTTAGTCTACTTGTGAAATCTTATGGAATACCTTTCCATTATTCACACTGCCATGGCTATGAGTTCAGAACTCAGTTTCATGATATACATACGACTACTCCTCATCTATTGAGATCAATAGATCCCATCTTAGTGTACATCCTATTCTTACAATGAGCCTGCTACAGCCAACATATATCTCAAGATTTCGTATGACTAGGAGATCGAGTTATGATGTAGTCAACAACCTCATTATGAATAGCCAAGGCATCGCAGATAAAAAACTAGACATACTACCACAGTATCAAGTTAGTCACTGATGAGAAGGTAGATATCCTAGTGACTACTCATTTTTTATCACGCTAGTATCTTTGTTCTAACAAGCACTTGCACTCTTGTTCTGATGACTCCACACCGTAGATTCAAGATCCATCTACCCTAAGGAAGTGATCGTGCATCAATCTCTCCGAATCAAGCATCATCTCCGTGATGATCCTACAATCGGGAGCAGTTTATGAATTAATTATTAACGACACATATCTCAAATTCTCAACTCTTGAGTATATGTGTCATTATACGTCACTATATCTATTAACTCAATAGACGATTCATAAATACTTAATAAACACAGATATGAATGAAAAAAATTTAATTTATTAATTTATAAGTCAATATTGCAAAATATATCCTTAGAAAGTTTTACAAATATTGGCCAATCTGATTTCTAGGATATATATTTAACACATCGCACGCGGTGCATAAAAAATTGCTCTTCGCGATAGTTGGCACCTTCTACCGTTCTCTGTCCTTTCACTCCCTCCTTTTGGGATTTGGGTAGTATCTTTTATACGAAAAAATGGTTGATCTTCTTTATGGCTCAATCATTAGATCGTGTTTTGCACAACTTTCAAAGTATGATATTATATTCATGATATATGCACAAATGAAAGAAAGAGATCCATCATGCTTTGAAAGCTTTGCAAAATGTAATCTAATGGTTGAGATTGCAGAAGAAGATCAGCCTTTCTTTCGCACAAAAGATACAACTTGAATCTTTTTGGATGGAGATAGATATTGTATCTTTTGCACGAAAGAAGAATTTGCCTTCATTCAAGTGAATCAATCATTGGGTCATGCAATGGCTGCTTCAAGAGATATGCAACGGATGATATGAATTTATGGTGCTTGGAGATCTGTACGGTGCGTGATTGAAAGGTCGATATCGCAAAAGAAGATCAACCATTCTAACGCACGAAGGATACAGAAATGACTTCTCAACTCTGAGACTGGAGCATGACGAGTTATCAATTTTGTTTTTGTATTATATTTTTAATTTTATTATTTATTTATATATTATTTCACTTTTGATTTCTCTAGTTTTAACGGACACCGCTTATTGTTTGGGCTTATCGCTCGGCTTGTCCCTGATCTAACGTCATTTGGACCAATTAACCGAACCATCCATTTCGTTGGCTCGGAAGCCCAGGTTTGGTCCGAAGCACTCGACGGAACACCTCACACACGGCACGAATATTAAACCAAGCGCT
>KE510532.1:9303-25141 GCA_000441515.1 Elaeis oleifera | reverse complement strand
TTTCCTTCCTCCATCTGTGAGTTTTCTGAGAGTGTCTTATATCTAAAACTCCTCCTATTCTCATCTTTGGAATAGTCCAAATCAAGAAGAAGGATGCATCTGATCGACCATCGAAGAAAGATCAGCACAGTACTAGCATACTGTACTGATTTTCTGGATCAGAACTTCTGATCGTGATTCGTGGGCTCGTATGGATGACTTCTAGAGGTCAGATGCATGTGCGGCTCACAACATCATCCTTAAGTCTGGATTAGCAAAGTTAGAATGTCTAACTTGTAAGGTAATAGATATGATCTATTATATTTACATACATTAGATGTAGTATAGAAACATGTTGATATGATCAACATATAGTTTTTAATCTTTATATATTAATTTTTGATTTAATACCATATAATAATCATATAATAAGATTTTAGAGCTAGGGATTCTTTGGTTTTATAAGATAAATTTTGATTTATTTTAGTCTTCCGCTGTCTGATCTTGAAAAAGTTTCAAGATCTAACCCTGAAATCCTAGATCTGGTTCCTTCAAGCTGTTGGGTGTCACCTCTTGTGCTAGTTTCTACTCCATAGTAGCAACATTATCTAAGGAAGAAAAGCAAGAGAAGAAGAAGATCAAGGAAAGGATCAAAAAGTTGATCGCGATCCAGACTTCATTTAGATTCGCAGGCTGATTTTTTTGGAGAAGAAAATCAATTTTAAGAGGGTTGTTCCTGGCTAATCCTGAGTGGATACCCGTTGAGGTCGGGCATTTGTATGGCAAAGAGAGAGTCTCTTCTATTCCAAATCCAGATTTGAAGAAAGAAATTATGAAACAGATATATGATTTGATCACATATTAAATTTCTGCATATGTACAACTTCAACATATGAAGTAGATCCTTGTGGTTTATATTTTATGCATGCATGATATAGATTAAAAGTATTTTAATCTACTATTCCACTGTGATGTTTAAAAATAAAATTTTTGAAACATACGTACATGCTCCGATATAGAAATTCCAACAGTGACACTTAACAGTATAGAATGGCAACCCAGTAAACTAAAGGATGAACCTCTAGGTGCAGTTACCATGTAATTCGATTCTTCTATCCCGAGTTCTGACAAAATTGAGGTCAAGATAAACTCATCAAACCTCATATCTATCATATGATAGAATTAATCGATTCAAGTCCGATGTGAAATCCAATAGAAACTCTTTTCTATCTTTCACACTGCCATAACCATGGATTTTTGGACTTAGTCTTATGATCTATATAGGACTGCTTCTTTTCTATCAAGGTCGATAGATTTCATCTTGATATAGTTTAATTTCTACAATGAACATACTATATCTAACATACACCTCAAGGCTTCGTATGACTAGAAGACTGAGTTATGGTATAGTCAAACTATAGCACTATCAAGGTAAACTGCCGATGCATCTTAGGTCAAAGAACTAAATACACAACTGCAGCTATAAACATATGACTGACGAGAAGGTAGATATCCTTATGACTGTTCATAAATGGTCATGCTCAGTATCCTTATTCTTAACAAGTATCTGTACTTCCACTCCGGTGTCTCCATACTGTAGATTTAAGACTCATTTATTTAAAGAAGTGATCATACACCAATCTTCTGGATCAATCACCATCTCTGTGATGATCCTATGATTGAGGGTAATTTATGAGTTAACTAAGATTAGCACATGTCTCAAATTCACAACTCTTGAGAATATGTGTTATCTTACCCATTAACCCAATGGATGATTCACAGTTACTTTTAAACATAATGTGAATGAAAATAATTCAATTTTATTAATATCAAAATCAAATTATAAATTATATCCAAAAATATTTTGCAAGTATCAGCCAATCTAACTTTTAGGACATACATCTAACAAACTCCCACTTGACTTAAAGTCAATTGGCTATAAATCTAAGTCTCATCTTCTCAAGGTGGGCTTCAGTCTTGTGCTGGCTCAACAACTTCATCATTGGGTCAGCCACATTGTCTATGGTGTCGACTCTCTTCACTTCGACATATCTTTTTTCGAGGTAATTGCGGATGAGGTGTAATCGTCACTCGATATGCTTGGATTTCTAGTGAGATCTCGGCTCTTTAGCTAAGGCTATGGCGCTGCTGTTATCGTAGCAAAGAGGAACGGCATCTGATGGCATCACTCTAAGTTCTGCAACAAACTTCTTGAACTAGAATGCCTCCTTCGTGGCCTCCAATGCAGCGATGTATTCTGCATCTATGGTGGAGCCTGCAATCATAGTCTGCTTGAAATTTTTTCAATTGATAGCGCCACCATGGCACAAGAAAATGCTTTTCGATGTCAACTTTTAATTATCGATATCAGACATGAAGTTTAAATCAGTATATCTCTGCACCTTCAGTTCTTCATTCCCAAAGATCGAAAACATATCCTTAGTCCTTCTCAAGTACTTAAGAATACACTTCACAAAAATTTAGTATTCTTCCCCTAGATTCGATTGATATCTGCTTATGA
This sequence comes from Elaeis oleifera, assembly GCA_000441515.1. NCBI lineage: Eukaryota > Viridiplantae > Streptophyta > Magnoliopsida > Arecales > Arecaceae > Elaeis > Elaeis oleifera. Next base: position 22,641 of record KE510532.1, on the reverse strand, counting down.
CACTCACAGCATGAGCGATATCGGTTATGTACAAAGCATGACGTATATGAGGCTCCCTATAACCGAAGCATAAGGGATCTTGCTCATGCGTTCAATCTCTTCCGGTGTGTTGGAGCACATCTTTTTTAGAGAGATGAATGCCATATCTGAAGGGTACAAGACCTCTCTTGGAGTTCTCCATGTTGAACCTTTTCAGTACCTCCTCAATGTACATCTTTGTGATAGTCCTAGCATCCTCCTAGATCTATCTCTATAGACCTTTATCTCCGAAATGAAAGATGCCTCTCCTAGGTCTTCATATAAAACACTTTAGACAACTACACCTTGACTAAGGTTAGTATGAGAATATCATTCTCAATCAGGAGAATATCATCCACATATAATACAAGAAAAGTGACAGCGCTCCCACTAACCTTTTGAATATATACGGCTCCTTTCGTTCTTGATGAAACCAAATGATTTGATTATATGATTGAACCGAGCATTCCAGCTCTGAGATGCTTGCTTTAGTCCATAAATAGATCTTTACAGTTTACAAACTTTGTGATCACTATCACTGAAAGTGAAACCCAGTGGCTGTTCCATATAGATATCTTCCTTAAGATATTTATTTAGAAAATAGTTTTACATTCATTTTTATATTTTATAATCAAATATGCTGCAACAGCAAGCAATGTGTCGATGGACTTAAGCATGACTACATACGAGAAGATTTTTTGATAGTCAATGCCTTTGTGCTGACTATATCCTTACACACGAGCCTAGCCTTAAAGGTCTCTACCTTTCCATCTGCACCTATCTTTCTCTTGAAGATCCATTTATACCCAATAGGTACAATACCTTCAGATGGATCTACCAAGGTCCAGACTTGGTTTGAGTGCATTTAATCAATTTCTGACTTCATTATCTTAAACTATTTTTCAGAGTCGATATCTGATATCGCCTCGTTATAAGTCTTGGGTCATCTCTGTGTACCCCATTTTTATGAGAAATATTTCTTTACATCCTCTGAGATAATACCTAAGTATTTCTCAAGAGGATAAAAAATCCTACTGGACTTATGAGGTGAAGGAGGAAGTGTGTGGATTGGCTCAGACTGAACTAGTTCCTCAGGTTTTAAGGCTCACTGCTCTTTGGAGACATTCTCCTCGAGTCTAATCTGTCTTCCCATGCCTCCCTCTTGAATAGACTATTTTTTAAAAAACTACATGTTGACTCATAATCACATTGTGTTATTTCGAAAGATAGAAATAATATCCTAACGACTCTTTAGGATATCCAACAAATAAGCCCTAAAGGATCCAGATTCTAACTTGTCTGCCTGTTGTCGTTTAACATGGGCCGGACAATCCCAAATTTTGAGATGACTTGGACTCAATTTCTTACCATGCATATCTCATATGGTGTGTTAGGAATGATTTTAGATGGAATCCTATTTAGTACATATATGGCAGTCAAAATACAATGTCTCCAAAGAAAATTAGGATGATCTATGAAACTCATCATGGAATGGACCATATCTAATAATGTCTGATTTCTAAAGAAAAAAATGTTGGAATTTCCATGTCGGGACATGCATGTATGTTTCAAAAATTTTATTTTCTAAACATCACAGTAGAATAGTAGATTAAAATACTTTTAATTTATATCATGCATGTATAAAACATAAACCACAAGGATCTACTTCATATACTGAAATTGTACATATACTGAAATTTAATATGTGATCAAATCACATACCTGTTTTGTAATTTTTTTCTTCAAATCTAGATCTGGAAGAGAAGAGGCTTTCTCTTAGCTGCATAAGTATCCAATCTCTATGGGTATCCACTAGCAATCAATCTAGAATAGCCCTTTTAAAATTGATTATTTTCTCCAAGAAAATCAGCCTGTGAATCTGAAGGAATCCTGGATCACAATCAACTCTTTGATTTTTTCCTTGATCTTCTTCTTCTCTTCTCCTCATTACTTTTTTTTCTTAGATTATGCTGCTACTATGGAGTAGAAACCAGCACAAGAGGTGACACCCAACAGCCTTCGATGTGGAAGGAGGGACACCCAAAGGGAGGGGGCGTGTGGACATCTAAGGGAGGAGAGAAGGGAGAGGAAAAGAGGGCGTGGGGCACTCTAAAGGGGTGTGGGGTTTGCTGATTTGATTGCCTAGGGACCTTAGGGGAGGTCCTTTTAAAGAGGAATAAGGTTTGAATCCTATTCAAAACCAAACAAGCTCTTAATACAAATCCTACTTGCATTAGATTTTCTAATAACTTAAGTTATTCAACTTCCTTTAGGAAACCTATTAAGCATGAACTCTTGGAGCCCTTTCACCCACAAAATCAAACCTCCTTTTGCACCTAAGGGATGCCCCATAAAGGATCCACACACCCTCTTAAGGTAGGACATGTCCAACTTGATCAAATCAAGTGGCGCCCCATCAAAACTATCAAGAAAATAAATTAAGAACTTGCATCCTTAATTCATTTGATCCAAAATCTTAGGCACCCAACAATTGGAGCCTAATGAATCCAATTCATTTAGATTATTAATAGATAATTTAATTTGAATTAACTTATCAAATAAGAAAATCAAACATAAAGAGAAATTAGGTTCAATCATGTGCTAGCAAGATTATCCTGAATCCAATAGGGTTTCTCTAAACTCAATTGATACTTCATAAGTCTAATTACTTATTTCAGGTCTAATCTCTTTATTGTGTGATCCCATAGGTTCAATTCTATTTGGTAGTGAGATATATAATGATCTCTATCAAAGTATTATTGAAACGCTTTTCAATGGATCGAAATAATTTTCACTCTAACTCATCAAGGATTATCGATCCAAAATAATCTTAGTGAGCTCTCACAATCCACCAGTGATATCTAGCACTATGTAGTGTCAACCCAATAGAATCGAAAATAAACTCAAGGTGTAGTTAATGTATGATTCAGTCCCTTTGTCGTGAGTCCTGACTAGATGGCAGGCATGGATAAATTATCAAACATCAACATCAGTCATATGATGATTCAATTAGCTCAAGTTTAATTGTGATTCTTATGGAAACTCTTTTCTATCAATCACACTACTGTGGTCACAAACTCTCGTATTGAAATTCGATGCTTGGTACATGCATATATATTTCAAAACTTTATTTCTAAACATCACAGTGAAGAACAAGATTAAAATATTTTAATCTGAATTATGCATACATGAATACATAAAGCCACATAGATCTATTTCATACGTTGAAATTGATGTATACTGAAATTTAGATTGTGATCAAATCACATACCTATTTCAAAATCTTTTCTTCAAATCTGGATCTTGAAGAGAAGAGATTTTTCTTAGCCACACAAGTATCCAACCTCTATGAGTATCTACTCAGAATCAGTCTGCAATATCCCTCTTCAATCTAATTTTTTTTCAAAATTTAGCCTGCTGAATCTGAACGAAGCCTATATTGCGATCAATACTTGATCTCTTTCCTTAATCTTCTTCTTCTCCTCTTTTTTAGAGTTTCTTCTTGCTATGTGTTGCTACCAGATGCTAGAAACCAGTAAAGAAGAGGCACCCAACAGCCTTGGATGTGAAACACCTTGGGACGTGTGTCCCAAGAGAAGGGGTGTGTAGAATGCCCAAGAGAGAAGAGCCAAGGGGAGGAAGAGAGGGCGTGGAGATCTTCTATGGGTGTGGGGGTTGCTGGTTTGGATGCACTAGAAACTTTAGGGGAGGTCTCTTTAAATAGGCATAAGGATTGAATCCTATTCAATCTCATAATACAAGTCCTACTTGCATTGGGTTTCCTATTAACTTAAGTTATCCAACTTATTTTAGGAGACCTTTTAGGCATCGACAATTATAGTGTTGAAAAATGTATCCTAAAACCAATCATCTAGGTTGTAGATGATTGTGCTCCATATAAGTATATGAATTATAAAATAATAAATATTATCCAACAGATTTATCATAAGGAATACATCTTTCAAAATAGAACTCATATATTATGATAAAGTCTTTAGAACTACTACCAAAATAATAATAAAAAATTTATATTGTAGTTCTTAAATCCTGCTCGCGATCAAATGATACAATTATTACAAGGATGATAATTGTATCGAGTGTAGGTCGTTGTATGTCATATTAGTTGGTTGTCCTCTTAACCAAGATATGTGGTGACACGGGTATGGCATATGGATAATATGTAAGAGTATATTTCACTAAGCGTGACCATTTTCGGAGCACTCTGCTGTCAAGAGTTGCTCTGATGGGATATGATATATATGTGTCCCTCTGACCTGCGACTGTCTTGGTGAGTTGCAAGCAACTCACTGTGCTTTGGTGCTGGACTATCTAAATTTTAATTCGATGATGGAATATTCTGAGTACTGTCAAGTACTTGTGAACTCTGAGTGTGAGTCAAGATGGGATTGACTGCTCCAAGTAAAATTAGAGATGATGCATCACTGTATTTTAATTTAGCAAAATTTTGACCAAAGTAGTCCTAGTGAGGAGTCACAAGATTTTTAAGGTTGAGACACAATGGGGACCACTCTTCCTGGATTGACAGTTTAACCCAAAGTCATCCTTGAGCATCAAGTGTCAAAGGGGTGAATTATATGGTAACTATATCCACATAGATTTTAGAGTGTTGCTGGGCATATATTCGGTCTATTCGGACATCAGGTCCTATTGTTAGATGGTTACATCGATTAGTACAGAAATTATTCTTATACTACTGATTTAAGTTCGAATCTATAGGGTCACACACATAGAAGTACCTGTCTGATCAAATGGCTAATCAATGATTATGAATCATTGAAGGTTTAATTATCAATTTAATTAATGATTAATCCTTTGCAAAAGTTATAATAAATTATTTACTAATAATTAGTAAATTAGAAGAATAATTAATTAACAATATGATTATTAATTGGCTCAATTTGATTGAGCAATAGGGATTGGATTAGATTCTAATTGAATTGGATTCAATTATATTGACCTTGGATTAATTGGATGCAGTCCTACTGAATAACAGAATTTATTCCAATTGATCTCAGGGATGCATGAATGTGAAGTTATTTTTGTATGAGCTTGGATTAGATCTAACCCTATTGGATAATAGGCTTTGATTTGATCAAATACCATTTGATAATAAGTTTGATTGGATCAAGCCCTATTATCAAATGCTTCCCTGATCGCAATCAAGAATCATTCCCTGGATCAATAGGATTTTAGTCTAACTAATTACAAATTTGATTGAAATCTAATAATTAGGCTAGGATTCAATTAGTTAGTTTATTATAACTAATTTTGAAGTTAGTTAGGATTGGATTCAAAAATTAGTTAGAATTTGATCAAGATCTTGATTCCTATTTGGAATAGGACTCAACCCAACCAACCCATGTGATATAAGAAACTCCATGCCACCACATCTCTTCACGTTGAGAAGAAACCCCACACCTCACTTTCTTGTGCGCCTTCTTTCCTCTCTTTCTCCTGTGAGAAAGGAAGAGGCATCCCTCCCCTTGTGGTCGCCCAAGAAGAAACAAAGGTAAGGGGGCGTCCAAGAGTTGGATGCCCCAAACTCCTCACGCCTACCCTCTCTTCTTCTCTTCTTTCTTGAGATTTTATTGCTGATTTTTATGCATCAAAGAGAGGCTTCTCTGCTGGTTTTATAGTAAAAAATTGAAGAATAAAAAATTTTTTCAAAGAGAGAAAGATCAAGAAAGAAGAATGGTCTTCTTTTTTGTGCACAGCCTTGAAGAAGGAGTTCTTCTTTCAGATTTTTTTTTAATCTTTTTTTAAGAATAAAATTAGATTAGATCTAATTTTTAATATATAAATTTAGAAAAAAATATCAAAAAAAAATTTTGGTTGGGGTTTGGGGCTCTCTTGAGTTCTAGATCAATGAAGAAGATGGATCTTCTTTCTTATGCGCAGCCTTGAAGAAGAAGAAGTTCTTCATCTAGATTTTTTTCTAATTTTTTTAAGATAAAAATTAGATTAGATATATATTTTATATAAATATTTGGTGAAAAAATATCAAAAAAATCTGGTTGGGCATTTGAGGCTTCCTAGAGTTCAAGATCAAGAAGAAAAAAGAAGAAGGGAGAAAAACAGTTCTTCGCTTGGATCCCTCTTTTGGATTTTTTAGAACGTAAGATTTCATATGATTTTAGTATAAAAATTAGATTAGATCTGATTTTTATCATAGAAAATTAGAGAAGAAAAGTTCTTCTTAAGGGCATGAAAGGAAGAGAGAAATGTTCTCTCTTGTGCATGAGAAATACAAAAGAAAGGGTTCTTCTTTTGATCTCTACTGTAGAGATCAGATACATGGAGAGAATCCCTTTATTCTTCAATTTTATCATATTCCTCTTAGATCAGTCAAAGGATGGTGTCTTTGTGAGCTAGCACTCCCGGAGAGATCGATCAGCACAAGGACTTCATGTGGATATCCGTAGAGGTCGGATGCGTGTGTGGCTGCCAAGCATCATGAAGAATCATCTACCATAGATTTTGGATGTGATGATCTGCTATTCGTACTCAGATATAAAGTTTTATATTCAATTAATATTTAGATATGATCTAAATATAGATTAGATATGTCCTGTACTTGCTGAATTTTAGATTTAAAATGTGCATACATGCATATTAGTTTATATCATAGATCTTGTATGGTGATTTAGATTTGATCTATGTATATATTATAGATTAAATTATTTAATCTATATATGTTTCACTGTAAATTTTAAAATGTATACACATCACCCACTATGCTTTCCTTCAAATGGTATCAAAGTAGAGGTTCATTATGACATGAACATATATGCATGTAGAGTTGAAATCTACATTTAGTAATGCATGAGATATATTATGACCTATTTTTAGATATGATCTAATATAAAATGAGATCTAATATAATTTAGATTTGATCTAAATTTTTGCATATATGATATGTGAATTAGAGTAGATGTTTCGAGTAGCAAAGTACTTAGATTGGATAATCACCAGGCCATCCAGTCATAAGAGCAAGTAGGGTTACATGACCCTCTCTTTCTATTCAATGGGATGCTCTTCATGACGTGTGGAGGTGCCACTATGAGGTCCCATGAAGAAGAAAGAGAAAGGATAAAACTTACTTTCTTACAAAACCCTAGATCTTGAAACTCTAGGTGTTGTTATATGTGATACAAGTTGTGAAGAAACTAGTTACGTCTAATCTTGACTAATCAAAATTATTTTGATTGAAAATTATAAAAAAAAATAGATTTGATCTAAAAGATTTATGATTTAATGTAAAAGTTTACATAAGAATTATTTCATAACCTTAACCATATTGATGCTATACTTAATTAAGAATTAAGAGATGTATTTAGATCTAGAATTATGATTAAAGGTCTAATGACATTGCATAAAATATGGGGCATGGATTGGCTCGAATCAGATCTTTTAATTGGGTTAGATCTATGGTTAGAATCAAAGACATAATGGACTAAAAGAGTAGTTGATCAAATCTAATCAATAGTTGATTTAGATTAGATCAAGAATACTCTAGATCAAACATAATAGTTGTAATTGATCAAGTCCATATCTTTGATCAAATCAAATGGATCTTGATTGAGGCTCAAAGATTGAGCCCGAGTCATTAGGCTGATTAGATCGTTAGGTGACTTGAGTTGACTTATGTTGTTAAGGTTAATCAGTATGACTGATTTAGAAGTTCTGGATCGACTTGTCGGTTAGACCGATTTGTGTCTAATTCTTCTCATGACTTGATAAAGTTAGTGGAAGGATTTATGATGTGTTGGTTGAACCAGCTAGTCTCTAGTCCTTTACATGACTTGATGAAGTCAGTGGAAGGATTTATGATTTACAGGTTGACTGATATCTTCTAAAAGATTTAATTAAATCTTCTAAATTATTAGATCCATAAAATGAGCTAGTTATGGGGATAACTAGATCATAGCCTCTCATTAAGGTGAATGATAATGGATCCATTATTTTAATTGATATTGCAGGCACCATCCATCTGGTGTTCTTTCTGAATGATGGAATTATCATTCATCATATGATGACTTTATTGAACTATCTGATGGTGGTCAGATTGATCGAGCCATCCTCAAGCCTGATCATTTATTTGCTAGAATCACTAAGTAGGTTCATGTTAATAGTTGGACCTAACCGAAACTTTCAGTGGAGGTCCATCACCTATTGAAATAAAATCTGAGATGAAATTAAATATCAAAAGTTGTTTGGAGAACAATTGGTTGAGAATCTACCCATGGATGCATATGGGTTGACCGAGCCATCCTTGGGCTTATATGCAGTTTGTGTGGATTCTAGTACTTACTAAGAAATTAAGGTAATTTCTTAAATTGGAGATAGAAGCTACCAATTCGTATAAAATAGTGAAAGAATCTTTTCACTAAAGTTCGAATCTTTAGGCTTAACATAATTCATATACTAATAGGTCAATTATTCTCTTTTCAGAAATGATCAGAATATTGTTGCTTTGTTCATTGTTAGATAGTGACAACATTATCAGACCTGACTTCGATAACCAGTATCGAAAGTTAAATATAATTTTTGAGAGAATTAATCAAGAAGTCTCAGGCTAACCCAAATAGGCTTAAAAGAGAAATCAGCAAATCGTTGCTAGTCAAGATGTTATTGATAACTCCTTGAAGTTTATCTATTGATAATACTACTATCTGAGTATAGGATACTGATAGTGCAAGTCATATTTACAAATAGTTGCAAAGACTTCAAGATAGTTAAAGGTTTGAAAATGGTAAGAGACTCCTAAATGTAAGATATGAAAGTCTGTTCCAATCTTTACATCAGAAATCATTGAGCTTGTTTTCAATCCTGAAGATGTTATTTTAGGTGATTGTCACTATTGTCCAATCTTATTGATGGTGTCAATAAGTATGATTGTTAGAATATTATTGTCAATGATACTACAATAATGAGTGGATAATTGAAAATAATATAAACTCAGTACCATAGCCTGTTAGTATAGTGTACACATCTGACTAGCACCCTAGATTAGATAATGTTACTAAAGCCTGCTTTTGGTATAGTTGACTTAGTTATCTTTTATTGAAAAGGGTGAATGAGCCAGCGATGTTCTAAATTTAGTACATATTGATGCATTTACACTCATGAATATTAGTGCCAAAAGAGGACTTTACTACTTCATTAAATCTCTGACGATCTGTCTTGACATGGGCGCATCTTTCTTATGAAGTATAAATCTAAGTCGATTGAAATGTTCAAATGATTTCGTAATGAGATAGAAAATAAACTGCAAAGAATATTAGAATTCATCGGTCAGACCGATGAAGTGAATACCTTTACAGTAAGTTTTGACATATCTAAGAGAAAATTAGATTCTCTCTCAATGGACCTCTCTTGGGACACCACTATTTGAAAGGAGGAATTGAATTTTGTTAAATATGGTTCGATCCACTGTGGGTTTGCTAGTCAATCGGAGATTATGTTTTAGAGACTACCTGATATGTGCTCAAGAATGTTCCGAGCAAATCGATCACCAAAACTTCATATGAGATATGGACTTGGGTAATTCAATATTCACTTACCTTAGGTTGGGGTGTCGAACTTATGTGAAATGTTCACAAACTAACTAGCTTGGATCTTGGTCTGATAAATATTACATTAAGAATATTTTTCTACCTTTCTGATGGATATGAGATGTTCATGTATCTTAAGACATTCTTTTGGAAAAAAGTTCTTTGGTGAAGGAACTGATGCCATTAAGAGCAAGCTTGGTGAAGCTTGATAGGTAGAGGAACCAACTTGGACACAAACCAACAGAACTGGAGTTGATTAGATCAAATCTGAAATCCGATGTAAAGGCATCTTTGAATAGATACAGTAGAGTATCGTATCAGCCAAACAGATACTTCGGTTTCTAGATTCGAGATGGAGATTTGATCTTCCATACAGATGCAGTACAGAGATCTAACATTAAGAAGTGGTTTGGTGCCATTAAATTTGAAATGAAGTTTATGAAGATCAATGATGTATGGACATTCGTTGGTTCACCTGAAGGATAAGACCCATAAGGTGTGAGTAGATTTTAAATGGATAAGAGGCGTAGATGGAAAGGTAGAGACCTATTAATTCTGTCTGATTGTCAAAGAATTTCATCAAAGTTATAGTGCTGATATGACGAGATGGTTTCTTGTGACAATCTTCAAGTCCATTCGGATTGAATCATGCTTCTCAGAGTTAGAAAATATGTTTGAATATATGGCTTCGTTAAGAATGAAGCAGAATTTTGTATGTACAAATGGGCTAATAATTCTGTAAAATCATTCTTTGTACTGTTTGGATGAAATTCTCTTAATCGAGAATGACATCCCTACATTATAGAGAATAAAAGCTTGGTTGTCATCTCTGTTCTCCATAAAATTTGGAAGGTTATGAAAACCATCCTTAAATATTGATGAAATACTAAGGACCAATGGCTCGTTTATGGAGAATCTGACTTAAAACTTGTGGAATACTGATTTCGATTTTTAATCGGATGGAAATAACAAAGTTGTGTTAGATTATGTTTTATCCTAAAAGATGAGCGACATGCTGGAAAGGTTCCATGCAATAGTTAGTAGTCAATTTTATTTGCGATATGGAGTTCTTTGTGGTATCTGATACTGGTAAAGTTGTTTGGTTATAAAAATTCATCAGCGAGCATGGAGTGGCACCCTCCATTAATGGTCCAGTCTTTTGTATTGACAACAATACTGGAGCTATCGCTCAAACTGAAGAATTGATGTTCTATCTAAGAATCAAATATTTCTGTATTGCAATCACCTTGTTCGATAAGATTGAATAAAGTCGACCTTGAGAAGATCGACAGAAAGGAGAACTTGACAAACCCACTGACTAAAGCAATCGAATCTAAAGAGTTCGATGATCACAATGAAAGATGGATATTTGATACCGATCTGATTGACTTTAGTCCAAGTGAGAGTTGTTGGAAAATATGTGTTAAAGCCAATCATCTAGGTTGTAGATGATTGTACTCTATATAAATATATGAATTATAAATGATAAATATTATCTGGTAGATTCATCATAAGGAATACATCTTCCAAAATAGAACAAATATGTTATGATGAAGTCCTTAGAACTATTATCAAAATGATAAAGGAGGATTTATCATATGGTTCTTAAATTCTGCTCGCGACCAAATGATACAATTGTTACAAGGACGATAATTGTATCGAGTGTAGGTCAATGTATGCCATATTAGTTGGTTGTCCTCTTAACCAAAATGTGTGGTGACATGGATATAGCATACGGGTGATATGTAGGAGTACATTTCACTAAGCGTGACCACTTCCGAAGCACTCTGCTATCAAAGATTGCTCTGATGGGATATGGGTATATGTGTCACTCTAACCTGAAGTTGTCTTGGTGACTTGCAAGTAACTCATTGTGCTTTGGTGAGACTATCCGAATTTTTAATTCGAAGACGAAAGATTTTTGGGTATAGTCTAGTACTTGTAAAGTTTGAGTGCGAATCAAGATAGGATTGATCGCTCCAAGTAAAATTAGAAATGATGCATCACTGTATTTCAATTTAGCAAAATTTTAGTCAAAGTAGTCCTAGTGAGGAGTCATAAAATTTTTAAGATTGAGAAATAATATGGACCACTCTTCCTGGGTTGACAGTTTAACCCAAAGTCATCCTTGAGCATCAAGTATCAAAGAGATGAATTATACGGTAACTATATCCACATAGGTTCTAGAGTGTTGCTGGGCATACATTTGGCCTATCCGGATGTCGGATCTCATTGCTAGATGGTTACATCGATTAGTATAGAAATTATTCTTGTACTGTCGATTTAGATTCGAACCTATGGGATCACACACATAGAAGTACCTGTCGGATCAAATGGTTGATCGATGATTATGAATTATTGAAGGATTTAATTATCAATTTGATTGATGATTAATCTTTTGTAAAGATTATAATAAAGTATTTACTAATGATTAGTAAATTAAAAATAATTAATTAATAATATGATTATAAATAGCTCAATTTGATTGAGCAATGGAGATTAGATTAGATCTAATTGAATTGAATTCAATTAGATTAGCCTTGGATTAAATGGATGCAGTCCTATTGAATAACAAAGCTTATTCCAATTGATCTCAAGAATGCATGAATATGAAGTTATTTTTTATATGGTTTGGATTGGATCTAACCCTATTGGATAATAGGTTTTGATTTGATCAATACCATTTGATAATAGGCTTGATTGGATCAAGCCCTATTATCAAATAGCTTTCTTAATCACAATCAAGAATCATTCCCTAGATTAATAGGATTTTAATCTAACTAATTACAAATTTAATTGAAGTCTAATAATTGAGCTATGTCTCAATTAGTTAGTTTGTTATAACTAATTCCTAAGTTAGTTAGGATTGAATCCAAGAATTAGTTAGAATTTAACCAAGATCTGAATCCTATTTGGAATAGGACTCAACCCAACCAACCCATGTGATATAAGAAACTCCACGCCACCACATCTCTTCACATTGAGAAGAAACCCCACGCCCCACTTTCTTATGCACCCTCTTCCTCTCTTCCTCCTGTGAAAAAGGAAGAGGCGTCCCTCCCCTTGTGGTCGCCCAAGAAGAAAAAAAGGTAAGGGGGTGTCCAAGAGTTGGACGCCCCAAACTCCTCATGCCTACCCTCTCTTCTTCTCTTCCTTCTTAAGATTTTATTGTTGATTTTTGTACATCAAAGAGAGGCTTCTCTACTGGTTTTATAGTAGAAAATTGAAGAAGAAAATTTCTTCTCAAAGAGAGAAAGATCAAGGAAGAAGGGTCTTCTTCTTTTGCGCAGCCTTGAAGAAAAAGGAGTTCTTCTTTCAGATTTTTTTTATTTTTTTAAGAATAAAATTAGATTAGATCTAATTTTTAACATATAAATTTATAGAATAAATACTAAAAAAAATTGGTTGGGTTTGGGGCTCTCTAGAGTTTTAGATCAAGGAAGAAGATGGATCTTCTTTCTTATGCGCAGTCTTGAAGAAGGAGTTCTTATTCGAGATTTTTTTTCTAATTTTCTTCAAAATAAAAATTAGATTAGATCTGATTTTCATATGAAGACTTGAAAAAAATACCACAAAATTGGTTGGATGTTTGAGGCTTCCTGGAGTTCTAGATCAAGAAGAAAAAGAGAGAAGAAAGGAGAAGAACGGTTCTTCTCTTGGATCTCTCTTTGGATTTTTCTAGAACTTAGGATTCTATATGATTTTAGTATGAAAAATTAGATTAGATCTGATTTTATCATAAAAA
>KE510531.1:4594-16523 GCA_000441515.1 Elaeis oleifera | reverse complement strand
ATATATATATATATATATATAGGATAAAAAAATGATTTTTCCTATGGATATCAATATTTAGAAAAACCAAGAGGACTCTACCAAACATAATAAATCTAAAGATCTCATAGGAGAAATCAGCCTTCCAGAGCTTATACTTTTTGGTATTAATAGCCTTTTTGGCCAACTAATATGTCGGCCTATTATTCTTTATATGGCTAGTCTAAATATATACAACTTGCTATTTTCCAAAGGAAGATAAGGATGAACCCAACATCCAGTGCGCAAATATAGTTCCAAAAAATTTATACTCATAAAATTCTGATCAAACATCTTAGGAAACAAATAGATCTACAAGATAAAACTATAGAAAAAACTATGCATCTCAGATCTTAAGAAAAAAATCTATGCATCTTAGATATACAGATAGTTCTATAGGATGAAAAAAAAATATGATTTTCTGCATAAATATCAATATGTAGGGAAACAACTTGGACTTAATCAAACATAAAAAATTAAAAGATCAAAATATCAAGAAATCAAATGCCTTACGGAATCAAGAAATTATTGCAGCCAACATGAGAGGAGAGAAAGAAACAAGATGGGAATCCAAATATCTCACGGATGCCACTTTCTATGTGACTCTTTCTTAGATGGCACTTTTTTAAAGTTTCTCATGTAAAACATGGAGAAATTTGACCAATATCTAACTGCTAGATCTAAGAGCAAAATTATCTTAAAATTTTATCCCAAGATTATTGTATTGGAGTGATCTTGGATATCCATTCTCAAGAATAAATTTTCATCATCCAATTGGATGGCAATTTGAGAAACGAAGATAATCTGCAATCACTGTCATGCAGTATCAGTGATGCAATCAAAAATAATAATCTTATCATCTTTATTCAAATTATTTTTGAGCTTAAATGGACCGCTCCGTACCAAATACCTTTCAAAGAAATTGATCTCTGCCGATCAATAAATGGACCAAATACCATTGGGGCCCTCATGGGAGCCTAAATGTTATGACACTGCCTCCACCGGCTCCTCGTGGGTCCCCTTCCGTTCAATAAAAAATGAACACCTTTCCGTGTGCTCCCGAAAGTCCATCTCACTGGTTTCATGGTTCCAACCCAACCATTCAAGCTGTGTTCTAAGGACTTCTATATGTATCTATATATGTCTTCACCTTCTAACCTGATCTCTAACTCTAAACCTGATAGGGAGGATAGAAAATGGAAGAGGAAAGCACACCAGCAGCTGAGGACCTCACCTGGGCCCTTCTCGAGCCAACAAGATGCAGTGAAGAGGGCGATGAGAGGATGGGAGTTGATGAGATGCTACAAAAGTATTCAGGAGAGTTTGGGCCATGGCAGCTGAGACACTTCGCACTTGTTAGCCTAGCATGGGCACTTGATGCATTCCACACCATGGTCACCATCTTCGCAGACCGTGAACCGGCATGGCGGTGCACCGGGCCGGCATGCAGCGACGTCGACGTCTGTCAGCTCGAGCCAGGATCATGGGAGTGGATCGGGGGACGGCAGGTGTCCACGGTAGCGGAATGGGGTTTGGTATGTGGGAACAGGTATAAGATTGGTTTGGTGCAATCAGCCTTCTTTGCGGGCTGTATGGTGGGTAAGTAGAATCATGACCTTGATTAGTTTGCTCTTTTTTCTTTATTTCATTCACTTCCATTGCTTGCATTTGTAACTTGTTTTAGAGGGTATCTATCAGGGTGTTTGATCGGGATGGACAGAAAAATCTGGTTAATGGAAGACCCAGGATACTTCTATGGAATTTAAGATCTTGATTTAAATTAAAATTTCAAGAAAAATATATTAATATTGAATTGCTTTTTTTTTTTTTGGTAAAAATATTGAATTGCTAGTTATTACCATTGACCAGGATCTCCCAAAAATAGGCTTTTGTTGTGAAGAATGGCTATGGTGATTTGGTACATGCAGGAACTTTTTCTTATTTAAGCAAAACCAAAGTCAATTCCCTTCCATTTTATAAGATGATATTAAACATTCAGGAAATTCTTGGATGGTTATTGCCATTTGGCAAAACTTTTTTGTTCTTTCCTTTTTTTTTCTTTCTCTTTTTATGGAAGAGCTGTTAAGAAATTTATTCGCCAAATTACCTCTCAAAGATTTTAATGCGAAAGAGCTGGTGTATCCTTGTTTTTATGATGGTCGGTGATCGGGCTCTTCTTCTTTCTTCCCAATCTTCTCCATTGTAAATTTAATTTTGAGCAGAGATAAATGGACATCGATCTGCCACAAATCTCAATTTGCATAACGTATGCAAAATTTAGAATTTTTTTTTTAAACAGGAGAAGAAGGAAAAGAAGTTTTATCCCTTCTTTAATATACTGTTTATTTATTCTGTGCTGGGATGACTTCACTTCTGATTTATGCGGATATTCCATTCCGGATCATCGTTGTTATTATATTGTTTTTTTTTTTTTCTTTGAAATAATGAAGAGAAAAAGTACCAAGATAAAAAAAGCTAAGGGGTCAAACGACCTCATTGAAGAGGACAAAACATCAGCTTTAATTGCTGCAGAGTTTATCCTTTACCAATCCAAGCGCAGTGCTGGTGTTTGACCAATGACTTCCGAAAGAAAAACATGGGTACCTCAAGTGTTTTGATCTGGATGCATTTCCCAGTGGCGCTTGACTTACTGGGGGCACCTTGCCGGCTTACCAGCGGGATCTAGTCCTGCTCCTTTTTGTCCCTTCTTTACTAAGTGGATAGGCCATGCCCATTCTAATCTTTATAATACATTCCCACATTGACTTTCCTCTAGGCTTTTATCCTGTCAATGAAAGGAGCGTGGTTGATCTGAAATAAATTTCTTATACAAGGTTAATGGGAACTTTGACATTTTTTTATATGAGTTTAAAAAAAAACCCATAGACTGTGGAAAGAAACTATTTCATAGAAAATATTTCACATTTCCTTTTTCTTTTCTTTTTTTCTAGAGAGAACCTTTCCAGATAGGATATGGTATTAATAAATAGCAAATAATAGGTAATAGATAATGTATCCAAAACCATCCCAAAAGAAATAAAACTCCACGGAGAAAACAAGGAATACTCTTCCAAGTCCTTTTTATATGGGTATATATTTTGGTGATTTAGAACTAAATTTTATTTTTTATTTTCTTTTCATTTTATGAGCTTTACACCCGTTAGTTATTTCTTTTTTTCTTGGTGCTTTTGTCCAACTTGGTCTTTTCTCTACCTTAATTAAATGCAGAAAGACGGTTAGCTATTGTGCCTCTCCACACTCTCCAACAATAAAGAAGCAAAATGTTGTTTTGTATGTCATTAAATGAGAGTTTAAGCTTGGATTTTACATTTTCTAAAAATATCTCCTTTGCTAAAAAGAATCTTTTATGAGCTAATTGATTCGTGCACTAGTTAGGACTAAGCTAAGCTAAACAAATTTGACCTTAAACATAGACTGAATAATATATACCGGGATTATGCGAAAATGAGAATAAGACTAGAGGATCAAGGATCAAATTATCTAATGGGCTGATCCAACTGCAAGTAGGACCACTCACTATTTTATATCTGCATACTATCAAATTTTAAATACTTCTTACATGATAAAAATAATTAAATTGTAGAAAAACATAGGCAGTTTAAAGAACAAGTGACAAAGCTAATTCTTGTTTGCAAATTGTTTGGAAATGTATGAGACTTGATTTGTTGATTTTAAGTAGGCCCTTTGATATTAACAATGACATTAATCATTAAAAAGTGAAGTAGATGAAAACATGAATCGGTTGAGCCAATTTCAAATGAATAAAAAAATTAGTTCACTTGTATAAAATTTCATGGTTGAATCAACAAATTCATTTCAACATTCACCTACTTGTTGCCAACCAACTTGTGCCTGTAATTTGAATTGATTTAATATCAATAACTTTTGATTTATCTTGTTGCATTCTATCCTTCTGCCATTTCAGGTTGTGGCATCTTTGGACATCTATCAGACTCTTTTCTTGGCAGAAAGGGCTCCCTTATGGTGGGCTGCATCATCAACACTATCTTAGGCTGCTTCACGGCTGTGTCACCATCCTACACCATCTATCTCATCCTTCGTGTGCTCACCGGCCTTTGCACAGGTCCAATGGGCACCACAGCCTTCGTGCTCGCCACCGAGCCCGTCGGCCCGGCTTGCCGTGCCGCAGCCGGCATGTCTGTATTCTATTTCTTCTCTGTAGGCATCATCACCCTCACTGCCATTGCCTACCTCTTCCCTTCCTCTTGGCGCACCCTTTACCTCATCACCACCCTTCCCACCCTCTTCTTCATTGTTGCCATCCTTCCTTTCATCTCCGAGTCCCCTCATTGGTACCTTATTCGCCGCAAACCCAAGAAGGCCCTTGAGATCATGCGATCTATCACTAAGAAGAATGGTCGGTTCCTTCCCGACCATGTATCCTTGGTTCTGGACTGTGATAAATCTCATAGCGACACCAACAGCATAGCAGATATTGCCATCTCAGGCTCAATCATAGATGTTATACGTTCATCACTAACTCGATGGAGGCTGGTCCTATCAACAATCATAAGTTTGTTTTGCTCAGTTACATACTACGGCCTTACACTAAATGTTGTAAACCTCAAGACCAATCTATACATCAGTGTTATTATAAACTCGATATGTGAGTTGCCGGCTTTCACATTGGCCACCATGTTGTTAGAGCGGTTTGGATGCAGGCAACTGGTGATTGGGACAATGTGGCTTAGTGGTGCATTTGTTTGGCGGGAGCTTGATGGGTGGTGATGGAGCAATGGCACCGATAGGCCGAATGGTGTGCGGCGTGCTTGGAATATTTGGGATTGCAGCGACATACAATTTATTGTTGGTGTACGCAGCAGAGCTCTTTCCAACAACAGTGAGGAATGCGGCACTCGGATGCATACAGCAAGCGGAGCAAATCGGGGCGGTGGTGGCGCCGATGGTGGTGGTGATGGGGCAGGGGCTGCCATTTATGGTATTTGGGTTGTGTGGGATCATCGGCGGGGTGATGTCGTTCTACCTGCCTGAGACCTTCAACCAGCCCTCATATGATACCATGGCTGGGATGGAGGATGGGGAAAGGGCAAGGGAAGGTGCATGAAGAGTGGTTTGAATGGTGCTCGTAGGGTGACAGTTAATATGAAATTTTCAAAGTAAATAAGATAACACCAAAGATAATAGGAGGTGACTTTGATATGTTACTTGCCATCTGATTATGGCTTTTCATGTCAATAGCTAAGGGTTTTCTTCTACCAATTAAAAAAAGGGCTAAGGAACCCGACGGCTAAATGGACTGGCAATAGAACAGTAAATTGGATCAGGATATGCTTGTACAAGAGCTCAATGCACGCACACGTCTCATGACATAAATCCATGGCAAGAAGGCATGTAAATTAGGTGCAAGGAAGAATCTTAGGATGTGAATATGAAGCATAGGATGTAATACATTCATCACTACATGTATGAAAATCCATTCTAGTATTGTTGTTTCAATATAAAGTTAAAAGTTTTGAAAAGAAAGTGAAGGTTTTGCTTAATCCACCAAAGCCTTGACATTGCCCAAGGTCATTCCCACGACAGGGTGTTTGACACCGTACTGAAGGGGATGAAACACCTCTGTAAATCTTCTTTTCACAAACACCGTTTGAAGGCCACCACATGGGTTTGATTTCATCTCCGGAGCAGGAGAGGGATGCCAACCAGCTGACCAAACTCGTGGCAGCAAACTTTCTTAAGAAATAGTAACAGATGCTTGTACTATTACCAAGAGAAGCACAAAGGTTTCAATGAATGTTCTCAAAAATCTAAAGATAAGTGTGCCAAATTATAAAGGGAAATCCAAAGAGTGTGACCATAGAAATAGATATTCAGTTAGGTCACTAACATGGTTCCCACCTATGCTCTTTTTTTTTTTCTTTTTTTTTTTGAGATGTGTGGAGAGTAGTGGGAGAACCCAACTACTCACCAATTTTATTCAGAGTAAAAATGTTTTGGAATTTAGAAAGAGAGATTATAAGGTAATATATCTTAGCTCATTACAAAATGTAGAAATAATAAAGTTGTTCAAAATAAAGACCCAAAATGAGACAAGGAAAGACTTAGTTGAATCCATCTGAAAGTGAGAAAACCAAGAAATCCAAGAGAGGAGACTCAGAACTATTCAAACAATTACAGCAATGGGTGCTCTGGAAAATACTAGGCTACTGAGCAGAATTTCATCATTGTCTCCCATCTCAATAGATGCATTTAGAAGAGGTAATATGTTCAACTGTGTAAGCGAAAATTGAGTGATATAGCCCAGTAGAAAAATTCATCCAAAATGCAGAAACTTCAGACTAAGAGCAAGCTTCCTTACTAGCATTAACTGATGCTAAGAAAGAAGCAAGAAGGGCAATAAAAATAAATAAGAACGAGCTTGCAAATCATTAACAACAGAGGTTAGCATCAGGAACTCTCTTTTTAATAAATTCTTGATCAGAGAAGCTGCACCAGGTAGCTCAGATGGTTTACAGAGAATGGTCCATTCTTGAAATCAATACATCACCTTTCTGAGTATATCCTTTTCACTCAAGCTTTCTTTAGAAATATTTTTGAATTCCTTTCCTCCCAACAGCTAGAAACAATAACTGCCACTAGCATGAAGATAGGATTGAAAGAATTGAAATGCTGTTTATACCAAATGGAGCAGACTTAAGATAAAGTGGAAGGCACAAGAGGAACATTCAGCCTATCATAGACCCAATACCAAATTTTGGAAGAAAAGGTGCAATTAATGAATAGGTGATCCAAAGATTCAACCTCACCAGCACATAAACACAGCCACCAACATTTTACCAATTTTTTTATAAGAAGCTCCCTTGTACTCAGTTTATTTGAAAGTGCTAGCCACAGCAAACATTTGACTTTTAATGATAGTTTATTCTTCCAAATCAACTTGGCCATAGACCATTTCACAACTCTAGAGATAAGGAAGTTATACAAGGAACATGAAGAAAAATTGTCTGAAGGTTCTAACTGCCAAATAATTTTATCTTGATTTGAATTCAGTTGCATAGTAGAAGGTATGGAAAGTAGGTTTGATTTTCCTGCCTAACAATTGGAGTTAGAGTGGTTGTTCGAATAGCCCAAGCCCCTTGTCTATTATTGAAAAAGGAGGCTACTGGTCCATTTTTCCATAGCAGCAAGAATATAGATTGGGAAACAGAGTTTTTAAAGGGACAAAACCAATCCAACTATCATGCCAAAAAGAGATTTTCAAGCTATTTCCGGCTTTAAATTTACTCTATTCCAAACCGGTGGCAAGGTGTTTACAACATCTCGCCATAGTCTAGAAGAATGTCTATTAGGCCTCTATTTATCACTGAGCTCAACTCTCTTCAGATAGGCTCCAAAGATAATTTTTCTCCACCAGCCAGGTGTTAGATGGATGTCCTAGAAGTCAATTGTTGGCTGACATATTTTATTTATGATACAAATTTATACTTAAATTATTGATTTAATCAATAAAGGATAAGTTTTTTTTCTATTTAAGTGTTATGTGTCCTTGAATCGTCCTTGAAATTGATGTTATGATACATATTCTCAAATATTGAGAATTAGAGGCATATATGATCGATTCTTAAATTGCTTCTGATTTTAGGATAGTCATGGAGATAGTGATTTATTTAGATAGATCGGTACACTGTTCGTTTCCTTCAAGATAGATGAGTCTCTAATCTATGATGTAGAGACACTAAGCGAAAAGTACGGGTAGTTGTTAAAGAATAACTAGTACTGAGCGTAACCATACGAGAGATCACATAGATTTCTATTCGATCGTCAGTGATTATCTCGATGCTGTAGTTGTGTGACTGATTTTTTGACCTGCGGTATCACAATTACTCACAATAAGACTGCTGTAGTTTGACTATACATAAATACTAACTTGATTATGAGTTTTTGTAGTAGATGTTGGCTTCAGTTGGTTGAGCTGCATGAGCGACGTGTGGTTGGCTTCAGTTGGTTGAGCTGTATGAGCTTATAAAGTATCAATTTATATAGATTTAGAGAAATCTTATTGGGTTCATGCTAACCTTGCTAGCACCTGGATATGAATCTAATTTCTCTTGTGATCGGTTTAGGATATTTAATTTATGACTTGGATTAAATCAAAAAAGAATTTTTTTATTTTATTTATTAAAAATTCTTGAAGAGAATTTATAAAATCATGCGGGCTGATTTAATACTTTTAATTGGATCCCATATGATGGGACGCTTGGCATTGGGTGTGGATTTGGGTGAGTTTTGGATGGCGCTCCATTTATTTGGTCCAAATATATTATGGCTAGGATTTCTAATATGATTAGAAGGAAGGATCCTAATTTCATTAGAACACCCTTAAGTTGTCTATATAAAAGACCCTAGCCCTTCTCAAAAAGCTCTCTTCCACCCATCTTGCTGCCACCTATTGCTGGGCCCATGCCTCCCTCCTCTTTCTCTCTCTAACCCATGCCCTCTCTCTCCCTAGGCATCCTTCCTTGGAGCCAAAAGAAGGGTGGGCGGCAATAACGGTTGGAGTCAAGTGTTGGCACCAACTAGTTACTTGGTTTGTTCTCTTCCATCTCAAGTTTATTGAGAGTTAGCTACAACTACTTCTTACTTGTTGTTCTTCTTGATTAGTTGAGAGATCAAGAAAGATTTTTAATTTTTCAAGAATCAAGAAAGATTCTTGATTTTTTCAAGAATCAAGAAAGATTCTTGATTTTTTCAAGAATCAAGAAAGATTCTTGATTTTTTCAAGAATCAAG
Organism: Elaeis oleifera; assembly: GCA_000441515.1. Lineage (NCBI taxonomy): Eukaryota > Viridiplantae > Streptophyta > Magnoliopsida > Arecales > Arecaceae > Elaeis > Elaeis oleifera. The sequence goes on along the minus strand of KE510531.1, from coordinate 7,713 downwards.
AAAGATTCTTGATTTTTTTAAGAATCAAGAAAGAAAGATCAAAAGAGTTCAAAATTAAAAGCCTCTCCAGGCTTGGTTCAAGCCTATTTAGGCTTTTGGTTCAAGCAAGCAGAAATCAAGAAGATCTGTTCAAATCGGCTCTATAGATACCCGTAGAGGTAGGACACTTATGCTACTGATTCAGAACTTATTTAGATCCTAGATCCAGAGATTGAATCAGATTCAACCTCAGTTACAGGTTGGAAGCAATGAAAAAGTGATTTAGGTATGTGAATTGATTATAAACTTTCATTTGTTATTCCTAAAATCAGTTTATGATAATTTCAGCATATGAACTAGATCCATAGGTGCTTTCATATGATATATGAATGTTTAGATTAAAATATTTTAATCTAATTTTTTGCTATATTTTGTGTTGGATGTATGCCCTAGAAGTCAATCTTGGCTGATGCATATTATATTTTTAGGATATATTTTATACTTTATGGGCATTTATATTACCATTCATATTTTATGTGTCCATGAATCATCCAAAGAATTAATAAGATGAAAACACATATTCTCAAAGAGTTGTAAATTTGAGACATATATCATTGATAGCTAATTCCTAAATTGCTCCCGATCATAGGATCATCATGGAGATGGTGATTGATCCAGATAGATAGTGCACGGATCGCTTCCTTCGGACAAATAGGTCTCGAGTCTGTAGTGTAGTGACACTGGAACGAGAGTGTAGATAGTTGTTAGAGAATAACTAGCACTAAGCGTGACCAACACGAGAAGTCATATGGATGTTTACTCACTCGTTAGTAACTTTCTCGATGCTGCAGTTATATGACTGGTCTTTTGACCTGCGGTGCTACAGTTGCTCATAGTGAGACTGTTGGAGTTTGACTGCACATAAATATGGATCTCAATGAGCCCTTGTGGTGGATGTTGGCGACAGTTGATCCACTGTAGGAGTAGGATGTACACCTAGATGGGATCTATCGATCCTAACAGAAGAGAATAGTCCTATGAAATTTATGAAGCTGAGTCTTTAAGTCTATAGTCATAGCAGTGTGATTAATGAAAAAAAGTTTTCATGAGGATTATACATAGACTCGAGCTGATTGAATCTATCATATGACCGATGATAAGGTTTGACGATTCATCCATGACCTGCCATTTAGTTAGGACTCATGATAGGGGCACTGTATCATATGTTAACTGCACCTAAAGGCTTTTGACTGATCAGATAGTTGAATTACGATTATAAATCATGATAGAATTTGATTATCAATTTGATTGATGATTAATCCAATACAAAAGTTGTAATTAAGTAACTCGATAAAAAGTTAATGAGTTATAAAAAATTAATTAGCAATAGGATTGCTAATTAGCTCAATTTGATTAAGCTATAAGACTTGCATCAAGTCTAATTAATTAAATTTAATTTGACTTGATATGGGTTCGATTTAATCAAATCTAATTGGATTATGAGATAACCAAATTACATGGGAGAATGATTCCTATTTGAATTAGGATTTGAGTTTGACTCAATTTCTAATTAGACTAGGATCTAAACAAGAATGTTTGAATTTCTATTTGGACTAAAAATTCTTATTTTATGGGTACACCAAATTCTAATTGGATTAAGATTAAATTGAGTTTGACTCAAGTACCAAGTGAGAGTCCAAAAGGACTAGGACTCCTTCTCTAATTAGGTGACATCTAATCTAAATAGTTTGGGCTCCAAATTAGATTTGATTTTTTATCTATTTGGATCTAATCAATTACTAATATGATTAAGATTGGTTAGGATTAAATTAGTTTAAATCAGCCACCTAAAAAGAGAGTCCCATGAGATTAAAACTCCTTCCTTTCATGCACCAACAAGGTCCCATGTTAAACCAGATTTGGATGCCCAAAACACCCCACGCCATCCTTCTTTTTAGCATGTAATAATCCCTCTCTAACCCCTTCTTTTCATGAGATATGAGGCACACAAAAGTCTTGGTGGTGGGCAGCATAAAGTCCTAGAGTCCAAAGGAGTTTGGACTCTTATCTCCTACTCAAACTATATCTCCTCTCTTCCTTATTTAAACATGGCCTTATGGGACGGTATGAACCTGATAGAGATCAAGTTATGACACCACAAAAAGAGGGACTTGTGCGTGGAGAAAATCAAGGAGAAGAAGGCATGGCGTGAAGGTCATGGGCATGAGAAAAGATAGATGATATCCTTTCTTTCTTACTAACAACTAAAAGTTGGTTGTTAGGACATCTTCTCTATCTCTTTTATCCATATTTAGATATGGGTTTCTCCTCTTCTCTTTGTCCAAAAGTTGGACAAAATTTCTATATCTCTATTGTAGAGATTTGGTATATGGGTTTAAGAAAGAAAAGAAAAGAAATGGTTCTTCTCATGATCTCTAGCGTAGAGATCAACATCCTCCTACTTTTTCTTCTTCTCTAAGATTATCTTGAGAGAAAAAAAATTTCAACCATCCAGATGCGATCTCTATAAGGAAGCTAGCACTCCGATGAGATCAAAAAGCTTATGATCAAATCATAGTCTCATATGGATATCCGTAGAAGTCGGATGCTTGTGCGGCTACAAGGGACCTTCGAAAGATATCCATGATCATCAGTTTACGGTGAAGATCGATCCATGCCAAGGTATATTCTCAATTTATTTTTTTTATTTAATTTCTATATCTGAATCCTATCTCACATATGATGATCCTGTTTATGATTTTAAGATTTGATCTTATGCATGCTTAGATTAAATTAGATTTAATTTGAAATTTTAAATTTGCTATGCACTTATTTTGAAAATTTATACATGCATGAAACTATGAAACTCCAATAGTGGTATCAAAGCCACGTCATATGCATGAGATTAAGATTTAGATTTAAAATCTGTAGAAAAAAATTTCAGATTTAAAAGTTTTGATATCGTTCTGATATAAGATAGTCCTGACATAACTTGTTATGTTGAATGGTTGTCCTAGAACGATATTAAAATTTTTAATCAAATCAAATTTTAGATCTAATTTTTTAGCATATATGTGATATATATTTTGCTGTTTAAATCTGAAAAGAATTTTGAGATCTATTTTGATTCATATATATGA
>KE510514.1:5901-19850 GCA_000441515.1 Elaeis oleifera | reverse complement strand
ATCTATATATCACATGAAATAGAACTAGAACCTTTCTAGATCAAAATTTAGATCTATGCATGCAATAACATATCAACTATATATTCTAAATTAAATCTAAATAAATTTTAGATTTGAAGATCCATCTATACATCTCTTGTATCAAGAAAAATTTGATTTTGAAACCTTTTCAAAAATATGTGTATCAAAATTCAGCATATGAAAATCCATGGCTCTGATACCACTGTTGGAATTCGAGGTTTGGTGCATGTATATGTGTTTCAAAATTTATTTTTAAACACTACAGTGAAGAATAAGATTAAAATACTTTTAATCTGAATTATGCATGCATAAAATATAAACCACATGGACCTATCTCATATGCTGAAATTGATATATGCTAAAATTCAGATTGTGATCAAATTACATACCTATTTCGCAATCTTTTTTTCAAATCTGGATCTGGAAGAGAAGAAGTTCTCTCTTAGTCGCATATGTATCTGACTTCTATGAGTATCCACTCGGGATCAGTCTAGAATAGTCTTGTTTAATCTAAATTTTGTTCTTCACAAATTTAGTCTGCTGAATCTGAACGAAGCTTGGATCGCGATCAATGCTTGATCTCTATCCTTGATCTTCTTCTTCTTCTCTTTTCTAAAGTTTCTCCTCTTACTATGTTCTTCTACCAGATGCTAGAAACCAGCAAGGAAGAAGCACCCAACAGCCTTTGGGTGTGGGACTCCTTGGGACGCACGTCTCAAAAGAAAGGGGTTGTGGGACACCCAAGTGAAGAGAAAGGGAGAGGAAGAGAGGGCGTGGGACTTCTCTTTTAGCATGTGGGGTTGCTAGTTTGGATGATCTAGGGACCTTAGGGGAGGTCCCTTTAAATAGGCACAAAGATTGAATCCTATTTAATCTCATAATACAAGTCCTACTTGTATTAGGAATCTTATAACTTAAGTTATTCAACTTAGATTAGGAATCCATTTAGACGCCAACAATTGGAGCCCTTTCACCCATAATTAAACATCTCAAAACACACCCAAGAGACACCCTGTAGGAGAACTAAAAGCCCTTTAAATAATGGACATGCCCAACTTGATCAAATCAAGGTGGCGCCTAAGAATAACTATCAAAAAAATTAATTAGGGACTTGCACCCTTAATTTATGTGATCTATAACTTTAGACACCCAACAATTGAAGTTTCATGAATCTTATTCATGTAGGTTATTAGTAGGTAATTAAGTTAGAATTATCTTAAAAAGTAATCCTAACGAAAAGAGGAATTGAGTCCAACCATATGCTAGCAAGGTTATCATGAACCCAATAGATTTTTCTAAATCTTATTGACACTTCATAAGCTCAATTGCTTATTCAAGCCTAATCCCTTTATTGTGTGACCCCATAGGTTCAATTCTTTCTGATAGTGAGATATACAATGATCTCTATCATTGTATCATTGAAACTTTTTTCAATGGATCGGAATGATTTCAGTCTAACTCAGTAAGGATTATCGATCCAGAACAATCTTAGAGAGCTCTTACAATCAATCAGTGACACCTAGCAATATGTTATGGCAATCCAATAAAATTGAAATAAATCTCTAAGTGTAGTTAACATGTGATTCGGTCCCTCTATCGTGAGTTCCGACTAGATGGCAGATCATGAATAAATCGTCAAACCTCAATATCAGTCATATGATAGATTCGATTAGCTCAAGTCCAGTTGTGACTCCTATGAAATTTTTTCCATCAATCACACTACTATGGTCACAGACTCTTAGACTTAGTCTCTCAAATTTCATAGGGCTACTCCTTTCTATCATGGTCGATAGATCCTATCTTAATGCTCATCCTACCCCTACAGTGGACCAACTATCGCCAACATCCACTACAAGAGCTCATTAAGATCCATGTTTATGTGTCAGTCAAACTCTAGTAGCCTCACTGTGAGTAGCAGTACCTTCTCAAGTCAAAGAACCTGTCACACAATTACACAACTACAGCATCGAGATAATCACTGACGATCGAATAGAAATCTAAGTGATCTCTTATATGATCACGCTCAGTACTAGTTGTTCTCTAACAACTATCTGTACTTATCACCCTGTGTCTCTACACAGTAGACCAGAAACTCATCTATTCCAAAAAAATAATTTGTGTCAGTCTATCTAGATCTATCAACATCCTCATGATGATCCTATGATCGAAAGTATTTAAGAATTAAATACATGTCTCTAATTCTCAACACCTTGAGAATATATATCGAAACTAATTTCATGGACGATTCAAGGACACATCACACTTGAATAAAAAAGAACTTATCTTTTTATTGATTATATCAATATATTAAGCATAAAATTGTGTCCTATAATTATTACAATATGTTAGTCATATTAATTTTTAAGACATACATCTAACATTGACATTGGCCGGACATCTCCAAATCTTGAGGTACCCAAGAGTCAGCTTCTTACCATACCATAACTTGTATGGTGTGGTAGGAAAGAATTTAGAGAAAATCTGATTCAGAAGATAAATTGCAGAAAGTAATGCATGTCCCCAGAGAAAGATAGGAAGATCTGTGAAACTCATCATAGATCAGACCATATCTAATAGGGTCTGATTCCTCCTTTCAGATATCCCATTGAGTTAAGGCATTCCTGAAGGTGTCCACTATGAGACTATACCATTATCCTTAAGATAGGCCCAAAATTCTCCACTAAGATATTTTCTCCACGATCTGATCGAAGAATCTTTATGGATTTTTTGATATATTTTTCTACTTTATGTTTGAGCTTTATGAACTTTTCAAAGGCTTCAGACTTACGATGCATCAAATACATAAAATCATACTGCAACTAATCATTGATAAAAGTTATGAAGTAGACATAGCCACCCTGGCTTGTACATCGAATGGATCGCACACGTTCGTAAATACCAGAGCTAATATCTCAGTGGCTCTTTTTCTTGTCCCACAAAGAGCATCTTAGCCATTTTTTCTTGAAGATAGGACTCACAAACTAGATAAGACTCAGAAGTCAATGGCCTAAGAAGATCATCTTTCTCCAGTTTGTTGAGTTTGTCCTCTCCTATATAGCCTAGTTAACTTACCATAGATATTTTGGCTAATCCTATCTCTAAGTCTTTTAGATCCTACGGTATTCACAGTTTGCTCGTTAATATTAACACTCGCATCCATATGCAAATAATAAAGATCATCAATCAAGAAAGCACGTGCAACAACTTTATTTTTAAAATAAATTGTACACATATCTATATTGAATAAAATTATAGTTATTTGTACCAGCACAGATATGAAAATTAAATTTTTACTAACTACAGGTACATAATAGCAGTCTTTCAAAATTAAACTAATTCTTAATGATAATCATAGAGGATAGGTCCCGACAGCCACAGCTGCAATCCTTGCTCCATTACTGATCCGAAGAGTGATCTCGCCTTTCCTCAGCTCTCTAACTTCTTTAAGATTCTACATAGAAGTGCACAAATGAGCACTTGAACCAGAATCTAGAACCCAACTAGAAGAAGAAGAAACCGTTAGATTAGTTCAATTACGAGCAAATCAGACGTATCTTTAGAAGGCCCATTCTTCTTTCTATTCTTCACAGTCGTCGGGTATGCTAGACAATTCCTTCTCTAGTAGCCTTTGAAATTGCAATGTAATACTTTCTCTTATCGTTAGCCTTCTTCGAAATCTGCTTCTTGGACTTGGCTTCATTCTTTTGCTTCTTCACAGGCTTCTTCCTTTTCTTGAAAGAAGATTTTCTCTTAGAGAAAGTCAGCTCCACAGTCAGAACCGTACCCTTGAACTTTTCAAGGTACCCTCAACTATTACCAACATGTTCAGCAATTCGAAAAAGTGCTATCAATCTTATTCATATGGTAGTTCATAATGAACTATCCATATGAATCAGAAAGAGACTAGAAGATCAAATCCACCTGTAATTTCTTGTCCATGTTCATTTCGAGCTTCTGAAGCTCTTCAATGTCCTTGATCATTATCAACAATGATCATTGACTGACTGTCCATCATATATTTTTACTCTGAATAGTCTCTGAGAGACCTCAAAGTGAGCTATGCGACTTTGCTCACCGTACAACTCTTGTAGATGAGTTAGCATCTCCTTGACAGTCCTCATATCTTCATACTGTCGCTAAAGATCATTGGACATGGACTTTAGAATGCAACACTTCATCTTATTGTCCTCATCCACCCACTTTTCAAGTGCGGCTCGTTGATCAGGGGATGGACGAGCAGGTAACATAAGCGCATCCTGGTCTACGACATGGGTTAGTTTCTCGAATTGAGAATGATTCTTAAATTTTAGAGCTAGTCTTTATAGTTCGTTCCGATCAACCTATTTGTATCAAGAATACGAGCTAAAGGATTGAAACTCGACATGATTATCTGTGAAGACAATAGTTTCTAGTTAGATATTTGTACTTATTAAATGTTTGTTCTAAAGATTTAAAAAAACAACAAATAAGGCTCTCATTATTTTCGCAAATCTCCCACACTCCTTGGGTGGAGAAATGAAAATCTATACACGATCGATTTCTAGTGGGTATTATGGTCTCACTGATCCATACGCACCTCACCTAATACTTATTGGTGAGCATAGACCAATGAGTGGACATCTTATCCATTACTTCACTAAGTAAGATGCAACAGGTTTGGTCTCTAAGTCCTATGGCCTCATCTAATAGTTATTGGCACATTTCTTAGTTAAGTTAGACTCATCATTTACCAATGGGTGCAAAGCCATTATTAGAACCCTCACCTAATAGTTATTGGGCCCAACCCCATCTTTACCCCAGGACATCAAATATCAATAGAGTGATTGTACCTTCTCGATGCAATCGAACCAGTGTAACCAGCTGAGAACGATCAATGCCAGAAAGGCACCTGCATCTCTATAATGATGGAAGATCTTTCGATTTAATATTTAGTGAGGAGATTTAGATTTAGGTCTCTTCTAAATCAGAAGATATAATATCCGACTGATCAAGTTCAGGTCAGTACATCCATATGCCTGACCATCCTAGTCGGCATGGGTGAACTCGAGTCAACAAGTAACCTAGTACGAAATTAAATCTCCTAAAATGACTAGATAAATTAAGATGAGTGGGGATCCCCTCATTGCTTTCTTTAGACATCAACGAATTGGTCAGATCAGATAATGAAACTAATTAAATAACCACCATCTAGATACTTACCTTAGACACCAAATTGGTTGATTAGATCGATCAGGTTAACCTATTGAAATGGACCCTAACCATTGAGTCAAATTAAGTCTTGAGTTAATCAATTCACATCAAAATATGAATTGATGTGACCAACTACAACTAAAACCAGCTTTGAGCCCTTTTGACCTAATCCTAATCAATAATTGATTAGGTTCAATCAATTGCTCAAAATCGACAACGGGTTCTAGCCTGATTTATTCAATTGATCTTAATTGTAGTTTGATCACTAAACCTAACTTGTTCAACCCATACCCACATACAATAATATAATTTCAAATTTAAAATATTTTTAGATTATGTTTCATTGTATGCATTAGTGGCTTATGATCTTGAAACTGTTTCAGATCTAAATCTAATGTCATATATCATATATATCAAGTTTTAATCTAAACTATAAATATATATCACATATATATTAATTTTTAGATCTAAAACTAAATTTATACATATCAAATATATGCATAACCAGATCTAAAATAATAATTAAAATACTTTTAAAATATTTTCAAAAATCGGTTCGTATCAAACTAGGACAACCTTTTCAATATAGGGGATAAATCCTATACTAGGACAACTTTATACCAGTCCGATGCGAACATTTAATCATTCTAATTTCAAATCTAATATAAATAAAGACATATCATATACATAAATTTTTAGATCTAAAAGATTGATTTAAATATTTCAAAAATAATTCTCAAAATCGATCAATCTTGTGCTAGGATAACTTTTTCAATATAGGGGTAAACCCTATATCCGGATAACCTTATACCAGTATAAGATCAATATTAAATCATCTAAACTTTTAGATCTAATATGAAAATCAGATTATATATATTTTAAAGAAGCAGTGGCTCTGATACCACTATTAGAAAATCAGATAGACTAGCATGCATAGATTTCAAAATATTTTGAAACAATAGTGGAAACAGATCTAGATTAACCTTTAACCCCATATGTTATAGATCTAATCAACATCTATTCGAGCTCTGGATCTAAGACATGCATATAATCTAAAAATTAAAATTAAAATTGAGATCGGATCTCAATATCTTGTGCAAGTTGAAATACACCACAATCGATGATCTTGGATCTAAAGATTTTTGAGCCACACACGTATCTGACCTCTATAGATATCTATCAGGATTAACCTTGAACCTTTCTTCTCATTGTAGATCCTTCTTCTCTAAGTAGGATCTTAGCCTTTTAAACTTTTGATCAACCTTTAATCTTTGACCGCAAACTCAATACTTAAACAGCAGCCTTTTTTCTTGCTCTTGATGTAGAAGCAATCACCCTCACCTTTGGGTGTGTGAGAAGATGGGACGTCCAACACTTGGGCGTTGAAAAGAGAGGAAGAAGGAGAGATAGCATGGAGAAGGAGAGAGAGATCTAAAATCACATAAATTCAATTTTTAAATCCTAGGAGACTATCTCCTTAAATAAGCCTTTTTTTATTTCGAATCATTATCCAATCAAACAAAAAAGGTTAGTCCTTATCTTATAAGGTCACTTGTCTTTTAATCTGATTTTCTTCTTAAAAAAATAAGATCCAATTGGAAAGGCCCTTACCTCAAAAGTCAAGTGGATGTAGCACCCTCATCTTATAAGGCAAGATGAGGAGGCGCCACATGATGTTTAAGGTAGGTAGTTGGGGTGCCAACTCTTGGCGTTTCCTTAGGGTTTTAAGTGCACAAGAGAGAGGGCATGGCCCCTCTCTCTCTCCTTCTATGTCCAAATAAAAGAGGGATGGGCCCCTCTTTCCTTCATTCACCCACTCCAAGAATATGCACCCTTGGTCTTTTCGAAAAGGGAGGCATGCGCCTCTTTCTTTCCAATTAATCCTCGCCACAAAAAGAAAATGAAGAGAGAAGATAAGGAGATTTGTTTGCTAACTAATTGGCTTGTTCCAAATAGGTGCCTAGTTAAATTCAAATCAAAATTGATTTAGAATAGGTTCAAAGCTATGGACTTGATCCAATCCTTATCTAATAGGGAATCGAAATCTAGTGAAGAACTAGATTTAACCATGTGCTAGCATGGTTCTTTTAAACCCAATAGGATTTGTTGGATTTTCTACAGATGCTAGTGCATGTAAATTTCAAATTTTTTTAAATCCAAAATACAACAAAAAAATTAATTAAAATACTTTTAATCTAAGCATGCATTCATCATATGAAAGTATTTATGAATCTAGTTCATATACTGAAATTAACATAAACGGACTTTAGAATGAATGAATGAAAACCTGTAATTAGTTCACCTACCTGAATCATTTTTTCTTGGCTTCAATCCTATAACTGGGGTTGAATCCAATTCAATCTCTGGATCTAGGGTTGAATTGATTCTGAATCAGCAGCACAAGCATCCTACCTCTATGGGTATCCATAGAACCGATCTGGATAGGCTCCTATTAATCCTACTTGCCTGAACCAAAAGCCTGAATAGGCTTGAATCAAGCCTGGATAGGCTTGAAATTGTGAACCTTTTTGATCTTTCTTCTTTGATTCTTGAAGAAACCAAGAATCTTTTTTGATCTCTCAACTAATCAAGAAGAACAACAACCAAGAAGTGGTTGTAACTAACTTCTAACAACTTGAGAGGAAGAAGATGAAACCACACAACAACTTGACGCCAATTAATTGACACCAAAATAGTGTTGCCGCCCACCTCTCTAAAAGCTCCAAAAAGGGGATGCCAAGAGAGAGAGGGCATGGGCTAGAGAGAGGAAGGAGAGGGGAGGTGATGGGCATAGTAAAGGTGGTGGCAAGGAAGAGAGGAAGTGAGATAATGAGAGGAGTAAGGCTAGGGTCTTTTATATAAACAACATAAGGGTGTTCTAATCAAATTTGGATCCCTCCTCCTAATCATATTAGAAGTTTTAGCTTAAATATACTTGGACCAAATAAATGGGTGTCACCCATAACTCACCCACACTCACACTCAATATTAGGCGTTCCATCATATGGGATCCAATAAAAAGACTCTAATCAGCCCACATGGTTTTATAAATTCATTTCAAGGGTTCTTAATGAAAAAAAATCAAAAAACTCTTTTTTGATATAATCCAAGTCATAAATTAAATATCTAACTATTGAATCTTATTGAATCAAATTTAATTAGATTCAAATCAAGTGTAGAAATTGATTAATGCTTATCATATAAGCAAACCAACTACAAAAGGAATTGGATTCACCCAGGTGCTAGCAGGGTTAACATGAATCCAATAGGATTTTTTTAAATCCATATAAATTGGTACTTCGTAAACTTAATTATTAACTAATCCAGGTTTTCTCTCTTTATGTGTGATCCCATAGGTTCAATTTTATCTAGTAGAGAGACATACCATGATCTCTATCATAGGTATCATTGAAACTCTTTTTAGTGGGTTAGAATAATTTTACTCTAACTCAATAAGGATCATTGATCCAAAACGATCCTATTGAGCTCTCACAATCTACCAGTGACATCTAACAATATGTAGTGGCAATCTAGCAGAATCAAAATAAAATCTTTAGGTGTAGTTAATATATGATATAGTCTCTCTATTGTGAGTCCCGATTAGATGGCAGGTCATGGATAAATCGTCAAATCTTATCATCAGTCATATGATAGATGTGATTAGCTCAAGTCCAATAGTGATGTTAAATAGAAACTTCTTTCCATTAATCATACTGCTATGGTCATAGACTTGCGGACTCAGCTTCTCAAATCTCATAGGACTACTCTCTATAAAGGTCGATAAATCCTATACAAATACACACGTTGCTCACACAACTCAACCAACTGAAACCAACATCCACTACAAAAACTCATGATCGAGTTAATGTTTATGTGTAGTCAAACTATAGCAGTCTTATTATAAGCAACTGTGATACCGCAGATCAAAAGATCAGTCATACAACTACAGCATCGAGATAATCACTGACGATCGAATAAAATTCATATGATCTCTCGTATGCTCACGCTCAGTACAAGTTGTTCTTTAACAATTATCCATATTTTTCGCTCAGTGTTTCTACATTATAGATTAGAGACTCATCTATCTCAAAGGAACAAACTGTGCGCTAGTCTATTTGGATGGATCACCATCTCTTATGACTATCCTATGATCGGAAGTAATTTAGAAATCGATCAAATATGCCTCTAATTTTCAACACTTAAGAATATGTATCGTAACATCAATTTCAAGGATGATTCAAGGATACATAACACTTGAATGAAAATAAAATTTATTGTTTATTGATTAAATCAATAGTTTAAGTATAAATATATATCATAGAACAAAATATGTCAACCAACAATTGGCTTCTAGGATATACATCTAATAAGATTTACTAAATTCTAATCCAATTAGAACTTCATAAGTTCAATTGATTAATTCAAGATTAAATCCTTAATATGTGACCCCATAGGTTCTATTTTATCTGATACTGAGATATATTATGATTTCTATCATAATATCATTGAAACTCCTTTCGATGGATTGGAATAATTTCAACTCTATCCTTCGAGGGTCATTGATCATCAAGATGATGTCTGATGAGTCTCATAATCCACTAGTGATACCTAGCAGTATATAGTGGCAATCCAATTGAATAAAAGTATGAATCCCTAGGTGTAGTTATTGTATGATTCAGTACTCTTTCTATTATGAGTTTCGAATTAATGATGGTCATGAAAAATTCATCAGACCCCATCGTCAGTCATATGCTAGATTAGCTCGACTCGAGTGCACTTATGAATTTTATGAAAACTCTTTTTTAGTATTCACACTTACTTTAGCCAAAGACTTTCTGAACTCAGTCTCACAAATCATATAGGACTTCTTTTTTCTACCAAAATTGATAGATTCTTCTAGGTGTATCTTACTCATAATAGTAAATCTGAACCTACTGTAGCCAACATACACAGCAAGGATCCGAATGAGTAGGGGTCAAGAGAATGTGCAGTCAAACTCAGTAGCCTCACTGTGAATAGTCAATGACACTGCAGATCAAAGGACCACTCATATCACTGCAGCATCAGGATAACCACTGATAAGTGAGTAGACATCCAAGTGGCTTCTTGTGTTGGTCATGCTCAGTGAAAGTTATTTTCTAACAACCATCTGCACTTTCACTCCAGTATCCCTACACTGCAGATCCAAGACTTATCTGCCCATAAGAGAGGTGAACAGTGCACCGATCTTAAATGGATTGATCACTGTCCTTCATGATGATCCTTTGATTGGAAGTATTTAGAAACTAACCACTAATAATGTATGTCTCAAATTCTCAACACCTTTAAGAATATACAAAATCATCTTTATTAATTTGTAGGATAAATCATGGACACATAAACATGACAGAAATAAAAAGTCCTTTATTAATATTACAAGTACAAAAGTAAGCTCTGAAAATGCAAAATGTATCAGCCAACAATTAACTTCTAGGACACTCATCTAACAACTATGATCGAAAGTATTTAGGAATTAATTATACATACCTCTAATTCTCAAAATCATGAGAATATGTATCGAAATATTAATTTCATAGATGATTCAAGGACACATCACTCTTGAATGAAATAAATTTATCTTTTATTAATCAAATCAATATATTAAGTATAAAATTGTATCCTAGACTTATTACAATGTGTCAGCCGTATTGGCTTCTAGGACGTACATCTAACAGTACTGGCTCCAACCATCTATCAAAGCACAGATCCTGGCCGACTTTGTGGCTGAATGCACCATCCTAGATGAACGGATTGAGCAAGAAGAGCCAGAGCCACTTGTTCTAACTGATGAGGATCCTTCGAAAACTAGTGATAGCTCCTGGGTAATGCATGTGGATGGTTCATCCAATTCTTCGGGTTCTAGAGCAGGATTGATTATCATGGGTCCAGAAAGAATAATGGCTGAGTATGCCCTGCACTTCAAGTTTCCAGTCATGAATAATGAAGTTGAACATAAAGCCTTGGCTGCTGGACTTTGGATAGCTAGAGAGCTAGGGATATAAGATTTGAAAGCTTGTAGTGACTCTCAGTTGGTCGTCGGATATATCTAAGGTAATTATGAAGCTTGAGGGGAAAACATGGTAAAGTACCTTCAAAAGATCAAAGACCTGATGTTCATTTTCGGTAAATTTAGAATTCACCAGATATCCAGATTGAAAAATTCAAAAGTAGATTTATTGTCCAAGTTGGCGACGCTGGCACCATCCGAGTTGCCTAAGAAACATTCTTCGAAGTGATGAGCTGACCAAGTATTGAAGAGCCGACGACTGTATTGCAGGTTGATGAAGAGCCTTCTTGGATTAATCTGCTAGTCAGCTATCTCAAAGTTGGGATTATACCTATGGATCAAAAGGAAGCTCAAAAGATTAGATATCAGTCGGTCAAATATCTCCTTCATGAGGAGAAGTTGTGCAAGAGATCTTACTCATTGCCCCTTTTGAAGTGTCTGCGACCATCTAAAGCCGATTATGCACTTAGAGAAGTATACGAAGGAATCTGCGGGAGTCATATCGGCAAGAGAGCATTGGCCTACAAAATCTTTAGAGAGGGCTATTACTGGCCGACCATGCAGAAAGATTCTGAGGATTATGTATGGCGGTGTGATAAGTACAAGAAAAGTTCCAACATTCAATGATCATTTGTTGTTCCGATCACTTCTATTTATGCCCTTTGGCCATTTGTGCAATGGGGGATGGATATCCTAGATCTCTTTCTGCAGGCGTCGGATCAGCATAAATTCCTACTCGTCGTCGTAGACTACTTGACCAAATGGATAGAAGCTGAGTTGTTGGCTTGTATCATAGAAGCAAAAATAGTGGACTTCATCTAGAAGTCCATCATATGTCGGTTCGGCCTACTCCGAATACTGATCACTGACAACGGACATCAGTTCACCAGGACAAAGTTTGAAGAGTTCTATGAAGAGCATGGGATATTGCACCATCTTACTTTTATCGTCCATCCTCAAGCTAATGGTGAGGCTGAGGTAATAAATCGCACTATCTTGCAAGGGTTGAAGATAAGGTTGGATAGGGCTAAAGGATCTTTGGCCGACAAACTCCATCATGTGCTCTAGGCATACAGGACGATGCCAAGAGTCCCAATGGGAGAAACTCCCTTCAGTCTTATCTTTGGGATGGAAGTAGTAATACCCGTCGAGATTGTGGTTCCATCGATGAGGACCGAGAACTTCGATGAGCAAACCAACTTAGAGAGATTGCAAGCAAACCTAGATTTATTCGAGGAAGATAGGGAGAGGGTGCGTGTTCGAATGGTTGTTTATCAGCATAAGGTCGTCTGGTACTACAATATCAGGGTCCGAAACAAGGTCTTCAGAATTAACGATTTGGTATTGTGCAAGACAGAAGTATCACAACCAAGAGAAAGAGGCAAGCTGGCCCCAAATTGGAAAGGTCTATATCAAGTGGATGAGATCGTCAAGCCAAGAAGTTACTGGCTAAAACAGCTTGATGGAACAGTGCTCTCCCGACCATGGAATTCGAAGAATCTTCAAATCTATTATCGATGATGCATCACACAATCCTCCTCAATAGAGTTTCTTTTCTAAAAGTAACGATTCCTTGTCCGTGCATCAATCTACAGAAAATATATGACAGCCTTTGTTCGGCCCTGTCATTGAAGAGCTCGATGACTAAGAAGCGGAGGTTAGCCTATAGGACCCCCGAAGGCCATACTCGCTCTTCAACGAGTCAATGCCCATGAAGACTTTAGTCGCATGAGAGCAAACCAGATGGATAGAAGATCTCTACGACTAAGAAGCGGGGGCTAACCTACAGGACCGTCGAAAGCCATACTCGCTCTTCAGCCAGTCAATGCCTATGAAAACCTTAGTTGTATGAGAAGTGAAGGCTAACCTAAAAAGACCTTCGGAGAGCTAACCATTAAGGACCCTCAGCTTACAATACGATGGTCTTTGATCGGCCTTGTCAATGAAGACCTTGGTGATTAAGAAGCGGGGGCTAACCTATAGAATCCTCAAAGGTCATACTCGCTCTTCAGCGAGTCAACGTCCATAAAATTTAGTCATACGAGAAGTAAAGGCTAACCTAAAAGACCTTTAGAGGCTAACCACTAAGGATCCTCAGCCTATAATATGACATCCTTTGATCGGCCCTGTCATTAAAACCTTGGTAGCTAAGAAGCGGGAGCTAACCTACAGGACCCCGAAAGTCATACTCACTCTTCAATGAGTCAACACCCATAAAGATCGTAGTCAAATGAGAAGTGAAGGCTAACCTAAAAGGATCTTTGGAGGACTAACCATTAAGGACCCTCAACCTAAAATATGACGGCCTTTGATCAGCACTGTCATTGAAGACTTTGGTGGCTAAGAAGCAGGGGTTAACCAACAGAACTCCCGAAGGCGATATTTGCTCTTCAGTGAGTCAATCCCCATGAAGATCTTAGTCATATGAGAAGCGAAAGCTAATCTAAAAAAATCTTCGGAAGGCTAACCATTAAGGACCCTCATTCTACAATACGATGGCCTTTGATCGGTCCTGTCATTGAAGACCTCGATGGCTAAAAAGTAGGGGCTAAACTATAGGACCCCCGAAGTGTTGCGAAATTCAGTGCAGGGCAAATGATAATTTAAACTTTTCAAATTACTATTTACAGTAGAAATTATTAATTAATCTAATTAATTAACATATATTTATCCTACACAAGGATCTAAACAT
>KE510511.1:24797-35540 GCA_000441515.1 Elaeis oleifera | reverse complement strand
AATCATTTAATTTATAAATAATTTACCTCATTTTATGCAAATATTTATTATGAAACTAGATCAGCTCACCCCTGAACTGAGTTGGCTCATTTCGATGGATCGACTAAGTCTGATATTTGATCGACTAACTAATCATGAACAGTAACTATTACTATTTGGCCTGAGACAACTAGGTTGACCAGTCAGTACTGAGTCGATTAAACCAGGAGACTAGGTTCTCTCAATTGGTGTGCCAACAGGTATCATATAGTTTTAGATCTAAATTTTTTGCATAAACTAAAATAAAATCAATCACAAATTAACTTTAGATCATATCTAAATATTTTATGATTCTAAATTTATTTTTATGATTAAAATAATTTTAATCATGCAGATTAGATGTTCTACTTTTCATACAACATAAGTTTTGTATCACATACAATAACTCCTAGGATTTCAACCTCTAAGATTTTGTAGAAAAGTAAGTTCTTCTTTTCATATTCTTCTTTATAGGATTAAATCACATGGCACCCCTACACGTCATAAGAGTATCCTATCGAATAGGAAGAGAGGGCCTTTAAATCTTTTTTGCTCTTATGACCAGATGGCCTGGTGATCAACCCACTCTAAGTACTTGCTACTCGGATCATCTAATTTACTCACATATTATATATGCAAAAATTTAGATCTAATATAAATTATATAAGATCTAACTTTTATATTAGATCATATCTAAAACTAGATCATAACACATCTTATACATTGCTAAATCTAGATTTCAACTCTACATGCATATATGTTCATGTCATAACGAACCTTCACTTTGATACCACTTGAAGGGAAGCGTGGTGGTTTTGTGCATGCATGTTTAAAATTTTACAGTGAAACAAATATAGATTAAATAATTTAATCTATAATGCATGCATAGATCAAATCTAAAACTACCATACAGGATCTTTGATATGAATTAATATGTATGTAAATCTAAAATTTAAAATTCAACAAATATAGATCACATCTATATCAAACCAGATCATATCTGAATTATATTTAGATCATATCTAAATATGAATTGAGTTCAAAACTCCATTCTTAAGTGCAGATAGCTCATCACTACATCTAAAATTCATAGTAGTTGGTTCTTCATGATGTTCAGCAGCTGCACATACATCCGACCTCTACAGGTATCCATATGAAGCCCTTGTGCTGATCGGTCTCCTCAGGAGTGTTAGCTCACAAAGGCACCATGCTCTTGACTGATCTAAGAAGAATATGAAAAGATGAAGAACAAGGAGACCCTCTCTTTTTCTTTCGAGATTCACGCATCAGATCTCTACGATAGAGATTAAGAGAAGAACTCTTTCTTCTCAATTCTTCCATGCACAAGAGAGAACCTTTCTCTCTTCCTTCCACACCTGTAAGAAGAATTTTTTTTTCTAATTTTTTATGATAAAATTAGATTAAATTTAACTTTTATATAAAAATAATATAAAAATCTAAGGTCTAGAAGAATCCAAAGAAAGACCCAGGAGAAGAACCATTCTTCTCTTTTTTTCTCTCTTTTTCTCCTTGATCTAGACCCATAGGAAGCCCCAAACACCCAACTAGATTTTTTTGACATTTTTTCTTCAAATTCTTATTTAAAATTAGATCCAATCTAATTTTTATCTTAAAAAATATAAAAAAATTTGAGAGAAAAACTTCTTCTTCTCTAAGGCTGCGTACAAGAAAGAAGACCTTTCTTCTTTCTTCTCTTCCTCTCGTTGGGAAGAACTTTTCTTCTCCATTTTTTTACTATAGAACTAGCAAGAAGATCTTTCTTTGATGCCTTAAAATTAGCAGCAAACTCTCACAAAATCTCTTTTAAAGAGGGGAGAGAAGAGGGGCTTCATGCGTGGAGTTATAGGGCATCCAACTCTTGGACGCCCCTCCATCTTTTGGGTGACAAGAAGAGAGGGGACGCCACCTATTTCTCATGGGAGCATAAGGGGGGGCACGGCACAATATGGGGTGTGAGATCTCAACATGAAAGAGAGTAGAGGCATGGAGGATCTTAAATATATGGGTGGTGGTTGGTTCAGTCCTATTCCAAATAGGGCTCATGAATCTTGTTCCAACTCTAACTAATTCTTGGACCCAATTCTAACTAACTTAAGAATTAGTTATAACAAACTAACTAATTAGGTCCTAACCTAATTATGAAACCAATTAGGCCCCAATCCAATTAGAGAATTAGTTAGATTAAGACCCCATCAATCTAAGGATTGATTCTTCTCGTCTTAATGGATATTAGGAAGGTTCTTGATAATAGTGCTTGACTAGCAGACCTATTATCCAATAGGATTTGATCCAATCAAATCTAAATCAAACTAAATCTTTTCATCCCTAAGATCAATTAGAATAAGCTCTGTTATCTAATAGGGCTGCATCCAAACAATCCAAAGCCAATCTAATTGAATCCAATTCAATTAGATCTGATCCAATCTCCATTGCTCAATCAAATGGAGCCAATAACAATCAAATTATTAATTAATTATTCTTTAATTTATCAACCATTAGTAATAATTTATTATAACTTTGTATAGGATTAATCATCCATCACATTGATAATTAAACCCTTCAACGATTCATAATCGTCGATCAGCCATTTGATCAGATGGGTACTTTTATGTGTGTGATGCCATAGGTTCGAACCTAAGCTGATAGCATAAGAATAATTCCTATACCAATCGATGTAACTATCTAGCAATGATGACCCAACATCCGGATAGGCCAAATGTATGCCCAGTAACACTCTAGAACCTACGTGGATATAGTTACCGTATAATTCATCCCTTTGACTCTCAATGCTCAAGGATAACTTAGAGTTAAACTGTCAACCTAGGTGAGTGGTCCACATTATGTCTCAACCTCAAAGGTTCTGTGACTCCTCACTAGGACTACTTTGATCAAAGTTTTACTAAATTAAATATAGTGATGCATCATCTCCTATTTTACTTGGAGCAGTCAATCCCATCTTGACTCGCACTCAGACTTCACAAGTACTTGACTGTATCTAAAAATCTTCTATCATTGAATTAAAAATTTAGATAGTCCGACATCAAAGCACAGTGAGTTGCTTGCAAG
Source organism: Elaeis oleifera (assembly GCA_000441515.1). Classification (NCBI taxonomy): domain Eukaryota; kingdom Viridiplantae; phylum Streptophyta; class Magnoliopsida; order Arecales; family Arecaceae; genus Elaeis; species Elaeis oleifera. The sequence goes on along the minus strand of KE510511.1, from coordinate 32,435 downwards.
TCACCGAGGTAGCCTCAGGTCAGAAGGATACTTATACCTATATCCCATCAGAGCAATCCTTGATAACAGAGTGCTCTGGAGATGGTCATGCTCTGTGAAACATACTCTTACTTTCACCTGTATGCCATACCTGTGTCACCACATACCTTGGTTAAGAGGACAACCAACTAATATGGCACACAATGACCTATACTCGATATAATTATTGTCCTTATAACAATTGTATTATTTGGTCGTGAGTAAGATTTAAGAACCGCATGATAAATCTTTCTTTATCATTTTGAAAGTAGCTCTAAGGACTTCATCATAATATATGATTTCTATTTAAGAAGATGTATTCCGTATGATGAATCTACCAGATAATATTTATCATTTTATATTTTATATACACGCATAGAGCACAAGCATCTACAATCTAGATGATTAGCTTTAAGATACATTTTTCAATACTAATATGACACTACTGGACTCGAAGATAAGCTGCAAAGTTTCTAAAGCCAAGACTGGAATAAGGCTTCCATCTTCAACATTCAGGAACCACTTATCTTTTTGAAATTTTTTACTTATCTACAGTCTCTGTAACGAATTGCATATAGTAATCAAACTTTTAGCATCCAATATCCGAGTAGTAATATCACAAATAGAAAAATTATTAGGAGTTATCATATAAGTACCTTGTCAAGCAACCGTTTGCTTCTTTCTCTTGTTCTTAGGCCTGCTTGGGTCAAGGGTGGCTATACAAGCAAGATAATTTCTTTTTAATGATCCAACTTCTTAAAAAAAGCATTCCGTCTGGCTCTTGTTAACTTTTGATGTTTTGCTCTCCTTAGGATCGATAGCATGAGTTTTTTGCTTCTTTTCTTTCCTCTCCTAGAGGACCGATGACTTGTAGATGAACCTCTCACAACATACATCGATTCCTTCTGGAGCTGATGGTTCTTCTCAAAAGTCTGCAATAACTCTAGCAAACTATGGTAGTTCACTGCAGATTTTATCATTTTATAATGACTGAGAAAGGATAGGTAGGATTTCGATAGTAAGTTGAGGATAGCATCCTTGCCTAACTATTCATGCAATAGAAAGTCAAGTTTGTTTAGACGTTCAATCAGCTCAATTATGTACAGTACATAATCGATGACTGAAGCTTCCTCTTGCATTCGGGCATTGAACACTGTGCAGGAGGTTTTGTATCTCTCCGCATCCTCAGAGGTGCTGAAGGACTCATTCAATATTTAAATGATCTGCTCTAACTGCGCATCCTCGAACTTACGACTAAGTTCATCATTCATGGCTGTTCTCATCACATAATGCATAATCGTGTGGTCATTGAGCCACTTCAAGTAAGTGTCTCTCATAGCACGAGGAGCATTGGCAGTAGGTTCTTTAGGTACCTCATCCGTAAAGATGTACAAAATTCTCTCATGCTCCAAGACAATCTTCAACTTTCAATACCAGCTATCGAAGTTAGGTCCGATAAGCTTGTTGCTGTCCAATAACGAATGGAGGGATAGTGTGTTGGCTATAGCTGAAAAGAACAAATAAAAGTCTATTAGTATATGATTATTTTAATCCCAAAGATATGAACTTTAGTCTAAAGGTTCTTTTATTATTTTGTATGAATTGATAGCCTCTACCTCCAACTCAAGAAATTACATTAATTCTTTAGCGGATACTAGAATCCACAAAGACTGCATTCGGGCTCGAGTGTGGCTCGACCAACCCTAATGCATCCATGGGTAGGTTCATAATCAATTATTTCTCCAAACAACTTCTAGCAATTAAATTTTGCACCAAGCATCCCTTCAGCAGGTATGTGGTGCCTCCACTAAAATTCTGATTAGGTCGAACCATTAATATAACTATGCCAAGTATATCCAACAAATAGATGTCCAGACCCGAGTGTGGCTCGACCAACCTGAGCATTGATCTAAAGGTATAACAAGATGGTCATATGATGAATGATAATTCCAATATCCAATAGACACCAGGCGTGTGGTGCCTCTAATGCCTATTTGAAATATTGGATCCATTATCACGCACCTTAATGGGAGGCTATGAACAAGTTATCTCTATAACTGTATCATTTTATAGACCTAATAATTTAGAAGATTTGATTTTATTAACTTGAGAATAAGAGAAGAAGTTGATCTACCAGTTGTATATTTTTCACTAACTTCACCAAGTCATGTAGAGGATTAAACATAAGCTGGTCTAAGGATACCTAAAGTAGTCATACTAATTTACCTTGATGGCATGGGTCAACTCAAATCGACTAGTGACCTAATCAAAACCTAATCTATCATGTTGGTCAGGTAAGTGAGATTAGTGGAAGGAATATGCTATTAACTTGTCATAGATACTATCTAGGTGAGTAGCTCTCAATTAATAATCACTTGATCGAATCTGTCAGACTTACCTTAGGAACCAACTAGTTAATTAGTTTCAATTTGATCCATCAGAAGATTCGAGCTCAACCATGAAGCCATGATCATGGTCCATTTATTAAGGTCAAAATATGGACTTGATCAAACTTCAACTATTGAGGTTGATCTAAAAAAATTCTGACCTAATCTAATTCAACTTTTGATTAGATTTAATCAATTTCTCTACTTAATCTATATGTATTCTAATCCTAGGTTTAACTCAATAAAAGGATCAAATTCATGCTAACCCATAGCCCATCAATTTATGTAGTGTCTTAATGATTTTTAATTCTCAAATCTAGATCATTTAAACTTAATTCAAAATTAAGTATGTGAAACATGTGTTTCAGTTTGTAAAACTATTCTATCAGGATTTCAAGTGAAGTATACCATATGTTTCAAGTCATGAAATAATTTTATAATATATTTAATAATTAAATATACATAGATATAATCTAAACTTCATACATACATCACATGCATCATGATAATTTTTAGATCAATACCGATTACATCTAATGTAACATACTTTTATATTCTAAAATAATTTTATATCTGAATTTATCTTATTATAATGAATCATAAATCACTTTAAATCTAATCTAAACATATTTATGATCAAATAATTCATAAGAATCTATTCACTTTTCTTCTTCATGAAATCAGATCACAATGACACCCCTACACGTCATAAGAGAACTCATCGAATAGACAAGAGAGAAAGATTAATCTCTTCAATCTCTTATAATCGAACAGTCTGATGATCTTATCAATCTGAGTATTGGGCTACAAAGATTTGAAATTTAATTTTATATGCAATCACATCAACATATAATTTGATAAAGTAATTTATATTATGAATATGTCTTTGATCTTATCAATCATGTTCTTCGTCTAATCTTCTAATTAGATTTAATGCATCATATATATCATATCAGATCTGAAACACATCATATGTTAATTATAAATTTTAATTTCAGATCTGATATCATATAGAAAATTAATTAGATGCAAATATGAATGCATAAGGATTGATTTTTGGTTAAATCTATTTTGATATTGCACAGAATTTTGTTAGAAATCAGATCTGAAAATCTATCAAAATATATTCAATTAAGATCTGAAATAAGTCTAACTTCATAACCAAATTATAATATTAAATTTATTAAATTAATTAAATAATTTTAGATCAGGTTGTTATTCCAATAAAATTCAGCAATAATAAAATTCTATTATAACAAACTTATAACAAACCTTAATCAACCATTGATTAGGTTCTTATAATCCAATAAAAATTAGTTCATAAGTTTTATTTAAATAGATCTAAATTAGATTTAATATTTAATATAAATTTAATTATATATAATATATAAATAATTAAAAAAAAAATCAGTTATGCATCCATGTATCAAAATCTGGCCCTGATACCAATTGAAGGAAAAGAAAGCCTATTTCTTGCAGATAACCAGGGTTGCATCTAAAATTTTTATATATTGAACTAAATAAAGATCAAATTTTTATCTAAATTGCAATAGAATAGGGATCAAATTTTCAAAATCTATATTCAAATTCTTGCATAAGCCTGGATCTGCAGGCCCTCTACTTCGCACACACACCAAGCTTTACAGGAAAGTGGGATGAAGCCTCAGATGAAGCACCTTCACAAGACCACCAAAGGAGGGAAGAGATGCCCAGATGTGATACCTTACACCAGCAAGGGGATGCCCATAATGGAAGCCCACGGTAAGAGAGAAGGGGTGGCAAGAGAGGGGACACGCCAAGGGTGGGACACCTAAAGTCTCTCATGCATCTCTCTCTCTTTCTCTCTTTTCACACAATCTGATTGTTATGTTTCATAGGTAGAGACCCTCCCTATTTATAAATAATTCTCCATATCCCATTAAGATTAGGATTTCTAATTCAAACAAGTTTTGAATCAATCTATAAATTATCAAAGAAGAACTCCTAGTTGAGAAAGGATTGGCGCCTAACTTGGTGCCTACATGCACCCACACCCACACCCATGTGGGATGGCCCACAACCAGAACCTATCCAAGTGTTGGTCAGCCATGGAGGTGAGAGAGTCTCAGTAAAAAAAGACTTTAAGGATCTCATCCAAGATTGGATCAATTTGAATCCAATTCAAAGCTGATTCGAAATAATTTCGAAAAACTGTTAATCATAAATTGTTTATAACTTAGGATCAAGTCTAACTTAGATTTTAAACTCAATTAAGTCTAATTAAATCGGATCTAATTTGAAATTAATTAGCACTTAAATTTAATCTCTCATAGGCTCTTTGGATCATAGATCAAAAACTGTTCATCTCCAAGATTGAACCTGAACCTCATGTGTAGTGCTAGCTAGACATAGTCAACTCTTCAATCTTATTTGACCCATAACTTAATTCTCAATCAAGTTAACCTATATGTTCAATCAAGTCAAGTACTTCCAAATTGGACATATAAACATAGACTAATACTTTTCTACGTTACCTGATTTTTATGCGTGACTCTATAGATTTGAATACTAAGCCGATAGCACAGAAATTATTTTCTATACTAATCGAAGATACCATTTAGCAATGGTTTTTGATGTTCAGATAGGTCAAATAATCGTAAGAAATATTTTAGAACCTATGTATATAGTTATCGTATAATTCATCCCTTTGATCCTGAATGCTTTAGGATGATCTAAGGTTAACTATCAACCAGACAAAGTCATTCACATTATATTTCAACCTTTCAAATCCATCTCATGGATAATCTTGGCCAAGATTTTACTAATTAAAATATAGTGATACATCAGCTTGATAGGACTGTAGCCCTAACCAACTTTTCAAAAGATAAATGTCTATTGAGAGGTGAAGTTTATTAGCCTTTATCTACTAGGCACGGGGGCTTTATACCTGAGTTGATCCGCATCAAGTTAGATCATCCTCAATCAGCAGGCTGGACGGTTAGACCCATTTAATCTTACCAACCAGGCACTAGTCGACCCTCCTTGTCGACTTCCTCAGCTATACCCTCTTTCAGAGTCTCATCGAATCCTCTTCAGCTATCTTACCAAACCCTCTCGACTACCATCTTCTCCTAGAATCTTATCGAGTCCTCTTCGGCTACCAACCCTCCCTGGATCTCACCAAATGTGTGCTGAAACCTTGTACAACAATTTCTCTCCCTAATGACATTTTTTTTAAAACACTCTAGGGGCCTACCGGGTTTTGAACCTACAACCTCGCTCTGATACCACATGTTAGGACCGTAGCCTCTAACCAACTTCTCAAAAGATAAATGCCCATTGAGAGATGGGGTTTATTAGCCTTTATCCACTAGACACAGGGGCTTTACACCTGAGTTAATCTGTATTAAGCTAGATCACCCTCAATTAGCAGGCTGGGTGGTTAGATCCATTTAATCTTACCAACCAGGCACTAGTCGACCCTCTTTGTCGACTCTTATAATTATTGCCAATACATCAGCCACCTTCGGTTACCAACCCCAACCTGAGTCTCATCGAACCCCTCGGCTACTATCCTCTTCCAAAGTCTCACCGAGTCCTCTTCAGCTATCTCATCAAACCCCTCGGCTACCATCCTCTCTCAGAGTCTCATCGAGTCATCTTCGGCTACCAACCCTCCCTGGGTCTCACCAAATGTGCACTGAAACCTTGTACAACACAGCTTTACAATCTAAAGGGATCAATCCTATCTTAATCCATACACAGACTTTGCAAGTACTTGATTGTACCTAGTAGCCTTCCATCACTGTATTAAAAGTCTAGATAGTCTGACATCAAAGCATAATAAGTTTCTTACAAGTCACTATAGTGATCTTAAGTCTGAGGAACACTTATGCCCATACACTTTGTGAGTAGCTCTTGACAGTAGAGTGCTCAGCAGGTGAGTCATTTGTTCAATAACGATGTACTCCTACATCTCACTTATATACCATACTATTGCACCACACTCCTTAGTTAAGAGAACAACCAACCCATATGGCATATAATCACTCGATAAACATCATCGTCCTGTAATGACGTATCATTTGATTGCGATCATGTTTAAGAGCCATACGATAAATCTTCTTTTATCGATTACTAACATAGTTCTAAGGACTTCATCATAACACAAGAGTTCTACAAGAAAGATGTAACTTTGTGATCAAAAAATCAAAATAACTTTATTTATCAATGAATAATTCATATCAAAAAGAACTCAATCATCATATGACTGATTTTAGGATACATTTCTCAATACAAGATTCTCTATTAGAGATACTACTGGCCCACCATGCAATAAGATATAGGCAAATTTGTCAAAAAGTGTCATCACTACCAAAAAATTTCCAGCATCCAGCATTAGTCGGTAGCATCCTTGCTCCTGTCAGTGCCCCTTGGCCATTCACCCAATGGGGGATGGATATTCTTGGCCCCTTTCCTCTTACATCAAGACAGCGCAAGTTCCTCCTGGTAGCCATCAACTACTTTGCAAAATGGGTTGAAGTCGAAACTCTGGCATGCATAATGGAGGTCAAAGTGAAGGATTTCATCTAAAAATCTATTATCTGCCGCTACGATCTCCCTAGGATATTGATCATAAACAATGGCAGATAGTTCAGTAGTATCTAGCTCTATAAGTTCTACAAAGAATACCAGATTAAACATCATTTTACTTCGATAGGCTACCCACAGGCGAATGGAGAGGTAGAAGTGACCAACTGAACCATCCTATAAGGCTTAAAGGCCAAGATCGATCAGACTGGGGGGTCATGGGTCGATGAGCTTTATCATATGTTATGGGCCTATCGGACTATCTAGAGGCTCCTGATATGATCGCAATGCTGTCATTAAGACATCGTGATTATCAATCAAATTTTGACTTCAATAAAAATTAAAAAATATATAGAAAGTAGTGAGTCGGGTCGAATCCATAGAGAAGGTAGAATTTTGATTTGAAATTTTTGATTTTACAAAAAAAATAAAATTTTGGAGAAAGCAATTTAAATCAAAAAATAAAAATTAAAAGTGTGAAAAATAAATTGGGTACTAAGATCTACTAACTAGATGCTAGCATCTACTTGTAATAAAAATAAATAATAAAAATTTTAAAATATAAAAATGAATTGATACTAAGATCTACTAATTAGATCCTAGCATCTACGTGCAAAAAAATAAAAGTCAGGAATTTAAAGTGCAGAAAAATAAATTTTGTATT
>KE510509.1:0-17301 GCA_000441515.1 Elaeis oleifera | reverse complement strand
CAAAACACGTTGTCTTAAATTCTCATCCAGATTCTTGTTGAATTCTTGCCAAATTAATATGAGATTTTTATGAGGCACAAAAGAGAAGGAGTTCTTCTGTGTGAAGGCTCTCCAACACTAAAAATCTGACATAGTGAATTTATTCATCGTGTGAGAAAGTGGAGCGCCAAAGGTTGGTGCCCCTTGGTCCTTCTCACGTCCCTTAGTCCACTATTTAAATGGGACATCCCATATGGCCTAGGTGCTGGGATTTTGGGTGAAAACTAGAGATAAATAGTGTGTAAATCAAAAAAAAATTTTGAAAAAATTTGAAAAAAAGGCAAGGAAAATTGAGAGGCAAAAGTTGTAAGAAGGGTGGTGAGAGAATTAGCAAGCATTGCTAGTGTGCCCTAGGGTTTGATTTTTTCATGTGTTGGAGCCCATAATCAAATCCTAAGTTGTGAGACATCTGAAGAGTATCTTCTTGGCACGATTCTGGTGGCAAAATTGAAACTAACTGGGCTTTGGTGTGATCATTCCTTGAGTTTGAAGCCAACAGTGTTCTTGAGAAGATAAGGCTGCGGCGGCACACCGGTTAGGAAGAACCTTGGCTAACTTCCATGTGGATCATCGTTGGAGGGCTTCTACTTTGGAGTCTCATGGAGATCACCAATATGCCACATTATCTTTTTGGTGAAGTAAAATTCTATCCCTTTTGCATACTTATTTGTTTTGATCAACATCGGCAAGGTGATTCCAAGGTTTGGATTTCCGCTCGATAGTTTTAATCATTAAAGCTATTGACTTGTTTGATTTTAAAATTTTGAAAATCACTTTCCACTGCATGGCCAGAATCCACCATCCTCCTTTTGTACTTATGTTCATAGGTCCGCATATATTAGTATGTATTAAGCCTAGGACATCATTGGCTCTCTCACCATTTTTCTTAAAAAATAACTTAGTCACCTTACTGAGTAGACAGGATTCGCAGGTAGGCAATGATTCACAATCATCTATTTCAAGGATACGTTCTTTGATTAATCGATCAGTCCTATTCTTGTTCATATGATCAAGCCTACAATGCCAAAGGTAGGATTCACTGACATTATCTAATTTAGGGTGTTTACTTGCTGTGTACATTACACCAACAGGCCGTGATATTATGTATATGTCATATTTTAATTATCCACACATAATTGCAGTATTATTCATAATAATATTATAAAATTATCTTTTATTATAAACTTGAAACCAAGTTGGGCAAAAAAACCTACAGGAATGATATTTATCAAAAAAGAGGGACAATAATGATGATCATTTAACATGACACTACTAGACTCGAAAGCAAGCTGTAAAATTTCCAAGGCTAGAACTGGAATAAGGCTTTTATCTCCAATATTTAGGAACTGCTCACCCTCTCGAAACTTCCTCCTTATCTGCAGTTCCTATAAAGAATTGCATATATTAATTAAACTTTCGATATCCAATACTCAAATAGTAGTATCACAAACAGAGAAATTCAAGGAGTTACATATAAGTACCTTGTGAAGCAATTGTTTGCTTTTTTTCTTGTTCTTAGGCCTGTTCAGATCAAGAGTGGCTATATAAATAGGGTAATTCCTCTTCCAATGATCCAACTTCTTACAAAAGAAGCATTCTACCTAGCTCTTGTCAATTTTTGACGTTTTGCTCTGCTTAGGATCGATGGCACGGGATTTCTGCACCTTTTTCTTCTTTCCTCTCTTAGAGGATCAACAACGTCATGCAGATGAACCTCCCACTAAATTCATCGACTCTTTTTGGAGCTGGTTGTCCTTCTCAAAAGTCTGAAATAATTCTAGCAAACCATAGTAGTTCACCACAGGCTTCGTCATTCTATAATGACTGAGAAACGGTAGGTAAGATTTTGGTAGCGAGTTGAGGATAGCATCCTTGTCTAACAGTTTATGCAATAAAAGCCAAGTTTGCTAAGGCGTTCAATCTGCTCAATCATGTATAGTACATAATCGGTGACTGAAGCCCCCTCTCGCATACGGACACTGAACATTATGCAGAAGGTTTTGTGTCTCTCCGCATCCTCAGGGGTGCTGAAGGACTCATTCAACATTTGAATGATCTCCTCTGGCTGTGCATCCTCGAACTTACGACTAAGTTCGTCGTTCATCACTGCCCTCATCACATAATGCACAGTCATATGGTCATTGAGCTACTTCATGTAAGTGTCCCTCATAGCACGAGGAGCATTGGCAGAAGGTTCTTCAGGTGCCTCATCCGTAAGGATGTATAGAATCCTCTTATGCTCCAAAATGATCTTCAATTTTCGATACCAGCTATCGAAGTTAGATCCGATAAGCTTGACGCTGTCCAATAGCATACAAAGGGATAGTGTGTTAGCTATAGCTGAAAATAAATAAAGCTTATTTGTATATGAATTACTTTTAATCCCAAAGATATGGACTTTAGTCTAAAGATTCTTCTACTATTTTTAAGAATTGGTAGCCTCTACCTCCAACTTGAGGAATTATATTAATTTCTTAATAGGTACCTCAATCCACACAGACTGTATTTGGGCTCGAGTGTGGCTCGGCCAACCTTAGTGCATCCATGGGTAGGTTCAAAACTAATTGTTTCTCCAAACAACTTCTAACAATTAGGTTTTATCCAAGGCATTCCTTCAGCAGACGTGTGGCGTCTCCACTGAAAATCCTAGTTACGTCTAACCATTAATATGACAACACTAAGTGTATCTAACAAACGGATGTCTAGGCTTGAGTGTGGCTCAACCAACTTGAGCACTGATCTGAAGGTACAACAAGATGGTCATATGATGAATGATAATTCTAATACGTAATAGACACCAAACGTGTAGCATCTCCAATGCTTATTTAGAGTATTGGACTTATTATCATGCACTTTAATGGGAGGCAATGATGTAGTTATCCTATAACTATATCATTTTATAGACCTAATAATTTAGAGGATTTGATGTTATTGACTTGAGAATAAGAGCAGAAGTTGACCTACAAGTTGTAAATCCTTCCACTGACTTCACCAAGTCATGTAAAGGATTAGATACAAGCTGGTTTAAAGACATCTGAATTAGTCACACAGATTAACCTTGATGTCATGGGTCTGCACAAATCAGCTAGTGATCTAATTCAAACATAATTTACCATGTTGGTTAGATAAGCAAGATCAGTAGAAGGGATGTGTCACTAGCTCACCATAGATGCATCTAGAAGAGTAGCTTCCAATTAAAAACTACTTGATCGAATCTGCCAAACTTATCTTAAACACCAACTGGTTAATTAGTTTTGATTTGGTCCACTAGAAGATTCGGGCTCAACCATGGAGCCATGATTATGGTCTATTTATTAAGATCAAAAATATGAACTTGATCAAACTTCAACTATTGAGATTGATCTAGAAAAATTCTGACCTAATCTAATTCAATACATGATTAGATTTAACCAATTTCTTTACTTGATCCATATGTGTCTTTAACCCTATGTCTAACCCATTAGTAGAATCTGATTCATGCTAACCCTTTGCCCATCATTTTATGTTGTATCTTAATGATCTTCAATTCTCAAATTTTGATCATTCAAACTTAATTCAAAATTAAGTGTGTGAAACGTGTGTTTCAGTCTGTAGAACTATTCTACTAGGATTTCAGGTGAAGCATACCATATATTTAATTCATAAAATAATTTTATAATATGTTTAACAATTAAACATACATAGGTATGATCTAAACTTCATACGTACATCTTATACATCATGATAACTTTTAGATCAATATCGATAACATCTAATGTAACATGCAGTTCAAATTCTAAATAATTTTATATCTAAATTTATCTTATTGTAATATATTATAAATTATTTTAGATCTAAGCTAAATATATTCATGATCAAAATAATATATAAAGATCTATTTCTTTTTTTTATTAAATCGGATCACAATGACACCCCTACACGTTATAAGAGGACCTGTCGAATGGGCAAGAGAGAGTTTAACCTCTTCAGTCTCTTATGATCAGATAGTCTGATGATCTCATCAATCTGAGTACTAGGTTACTAAAATCTAAAATCTAATTTCATATGCAATCACATCAATAGGTAATTTTGATAAATTAATTTATATCATGAACATATCCTTGATCTTATCAATCATGTTCTTCATCTAATTTAATTAGATTTGATGCATCATATATATCATATTAGATCCAAAAACATATCTTATGCTGATTACAAAATATTAATTTTAGATCTGATATCATATAGAAAATTAATTTGATGCAAACGTAAACGCATAATGATCAACTTTCTAGTTAAATCTGTTTCGATGTAGTGATGAATTTAGATAGAATTTAGATCTAAATATCTATCAAAATGGATCCAATTCAGATCTAAAATAAGTCCCACTTTATAATAAAATAATAATATTAAAATTTATTAAATAATTTAAATAGATTTTAAATCAGATTATTATTTCAATAAAAATTTAGCAACAATAAAATTCTATTATAACAAACTTATAACAATCTTAATCAACCATTGAATAGGCTCATCTAATATAATCAAAATCAGATAAAAAATTTTATATAAATAAATTTAAATCAGATTTAATATTTAATATAAATTTTAATTATATATAATATATAAATAATTGAAAAAATTTAGTTATGCATCCATGTATCAAAGTCTAGCTCTGATACTAATTGAAGGGAAGAAAACCTATTTCTTCGTCAACAGTAGGGTTGCATCAAAAACTTTTCTATTAATCTATATAAATAATGATCAAATTCTTATCTAAAAAGTAGTGAAACTAGAGATCAAATCTCTATAATCTGGATTCAACACTTCGTGTAGGTTTGGAAGTGCAAACCCTCTACTTTTCATGCACGCCAGACAATGTAGGAAAGCGGGATGACCTCTGATCAAAGCACCTTCACAACCTAACCAAATGAGAGAGGAGAGTTACTGGTGTGATATCTCACACCAGTAAGGGGGACGCCCCACGGCAAGGAGACGAGGGATGGCCACAAAGGGAGACGCCAAGGGAAGAAAGGGGACGCCCCTTGTCACACCTCTCTCTCTTTCTCTCTTTTCTCAATTTGATTTGTTTGCTATACGTCTATAGGTAGAGACTCTCTCTATTTATAGATGATTCTTATGACCTAATAAGTATAGGACTCCTAATTCAAACATGCTTTGAATTAGTCCAATACTCATGAAAGGACTCCAACATGAGATATAATTACCATCATATATGGCGCCCGTAATGCACCCAATCCCGCACCCACATGGGACGCCCACAACCAGCACCATGCCAGGTGCTGGTCGGCCCAAGAAAGAGTGAAATCCCAGTGCAAGTAGGACTCCAAAGATCTTATCCAAAAAGGGTCTGATTCGAATTCAATTCGAAGCTAGTTCGAAATAATTTTGAAAGGCTGTTAATCCTAAATTCTTTAGGATTTTGTACCAAATCTAACTTAAAATTTTGAACCTAATTAAGTCTTATTAATTCAGATCTAATTTAAATTAATTAGTACTTAAATTCAATCTCTTATAGATTTCATGGATCATAGATCAGAAACTATTCATCCTCGAAATTGAATCTGAACCTCATGTGTAGTGTTAGCTAGATATAATCAACTCTTCAATTCTGTTTGACCCATAGCTTAATTCTCAATCAAGTTAGCTTATATGCTCAATTAAGTCATGTACTTCTAAATTGGATACATAAACATAGTTCAATACTTTTCTACTTTGTCTGACTTGTGTATGTGACTTCATAGGTTCAAACACTAAGTCGATAGCACAGGAACCGATTTTTGTACTAATCGAGATACCATCTAGTAGTGATTTTCGATGTCTAGATAAGTTAAATTATTACAAAAGAATATTTCAGAATCTATGTATATGTTTACTGCATAATTCATCCTTTTGACCCTGAATGCTCTAGAATGGTCTAGGTTTAACTGTCAACCCAAATTGCTTCATCTACATTATATTTCAACCTTTCAAATCCATCTCATAGATTATCCTGACCAAAGTTTTACTAATTAAATACAGTGATATATCAACTCCAATAATCCGGAGGGATCAATCCCATCTTGATCCGTATACAGACTTCACAAGTACTTGACTGTACCTGGTAGCCTTTCGTCACTGTATTAGAAATCTAGATAGTCTGACATCAAAGCACAGTGAGTTGTTTGCAAGTCACAATGATGATCTCTGATCTGAAGGATACTTATGTCCATACGCTTGGTGAGCAACTCTTGACAGCAGAATGCTCAATAGATGAGTCACTTATTCAGTGACAATGTACTCCTATATCTCACCTATATGCCATACCAGTGTCACCACACTCCTTAGTTAAAAGGACAACCAATCCATATGGCACACAATGACCTCCACTTGATAAACATCATCATCCTGTAATGATATATCATTTGGTTGCGAACATATTTAAGAACTATACGATAAATCCTCTCTTTATCGTATGCTAATATAGTTCTAAAGACTTCATTACAACACAAGAGTTCTACGAGAAAGATGTAACTTGTGATGAATAATATCAAAATAATTTTATTCATTAATCAATAATTCATATATAAAGATGAACTCAATCATCATACGATTGGTTTTAGGACACAATTCCCAACATTTGGTGTGCTAGGATGTTTTGAATGAAATTTTAACATCCAGTCCTTTCACTGTGCCATCGAAATCCAATAGGCTCCAACTGGTCTTGAGCCAGCTCGATTTGCATTCAAGCCTACTCCGTTACATTTTAAGTCAACTTGACTTTGAAACTCAAAATATTTATATTTTATCTCATTGAGAGAGCTGGCTTCAATACAAGTCGAGTCAGCTCGACTCCCAAACATCTAAATTTTAGCTTTCTGTTCTGTTGAGAGAGCTAGCTTTAATTTGGTTTGAGTCGGCTCGAGTCTCAGAATTTGAAAAGTACCTCTCTGTCTTTCTGAGAGAGTTGGTTTGGTTTCATTTTGAGCTGGCTCGGCTGCATGCCAAGATAAAATTTCTGTCCCATTTCGTGCTAGAGCTGGCTCGATTCTTTGACAAGTCAGCTTTGATTTTTAGGAAGGCTTTTCTTGTGTCATTTGTCTCCAAAACTGATTTTGCTTGACTCAATTGATCTTCAATCATACTTAGTCTTCTTATGGTGATTTTCTTAACAAAATATTCTTTGACATACTTGAAAATATTAGTATTAATTTATGCTCTAATATTTTGTAATCATTAAAATCATTCCTGAGATCAACAATCTTTCCTCTTTTTGATGATGACAAAATATTGAGCATATAGTCGTGTATAAATTTTTTAAGGTAAAGAAATGTACAATATCAAGAGTAGATAAGTGTTATAGATGTTTACACTTCATTGTATACTACATGCTTAAATAAATTCTGATTTGACAAGCTATATGGAAGAGTTGCACTTTTACAAATTCTAGATGCATGAAATTCTTAAAAGATATTTAGCTATTAAATTTAAATTCCTCCTTAATAAGTGTATTTTATGAAACTAATGTAGGTGGAAATTTTTAACATCCACTAATATCTCAATTTAATTAATATGTTAATTAATAATCTCAATCAATATACTCATAATATGCTCAATTTCTGTTTCTCCCCCTTTTTGTCGACATCAAAAAGAGCATTAAAGAATACAAGCATTTGAGAAAAGCTAAAGTAAACATTTATTGATTGATAACATTCATTACATGTTTGTATTACTTACAAAAAGGTGCCATTCAAATAATACAACACTTGATGACATTCTAAAGCAAAACATAAAAGACTAAAAGACATTCTAAATTTCTAACCCGAAGAGAACTACTCCTCATCTAATGGAAACTCTATGATGCATTGAACTGGATCAGAGAATGAGGAGGGTACTGATCTCTTGCTTCAGGTCCTTGCAAAGGGCTTGGAGCGAATAGGAGGGAAACCAATGTCAGGTCTAACAGTGGCACTGAAAGGGGGTCTAACTGCGGAGGAAGAGGATGGGTGACATTGGCTAGGGAAGGGTCTAGGTAGGATAGGAGGTGGTCAAGATCGAGAAGGAGATATCCAATCCATGAGCAGACCGATCTGCACCTCAATCCTCTGAACAGTACTGATGAGAACCTCGACACTGCCTTGCTAAGAAATGATAGCTTCCTCAACTCTCCTAGCAATTTTGATAGCCTACACAGTCAAATGCTCAATACTCTGAGATAAATCAGATGTCCCACTCTGAGTCTTCTCCAAAATCTCTAGTCTCTGAGACAGACTACTAATCTACTGACTAAGCTGCTCAAGCTATCCCTCAGATGATACTCTATGCTCATCAAGACTCTAAGTGATCTGCTGATAAAATTAGTAAACAAATCCTCCATTCCCTTCATAATCTTCACCATAGCCTATTCTATAGCCTTTTAGAGCTAAAATTGTGATGCATAATAGGAGTGTGAGGAGGACTAGAGCATGCTTTCCTATAACTGATGCTGGAATCGGTGCTAGTGGGGGTGAAGAAGGTCTAGCTGCAGGTGCTGGTGAAGATGGATCGACAGAATCTGATGGGGATGAAGAAGATGATCCAGAAACATGACCAGGAATCCCCTCGGCTTCCCTAACCCACTGACCATTTACTTTTAGTAACTCATGCGATGCAGTGAGTGAATGGTGTAATAATCTATGTGAGTAAGAGATTTGAAGTCCTCACCATCCAGGTCAATCCCAGTATCAATAAATATCAGAGTGAACACCAACCATACCATAGGGCAAACAGGTCTTTATCTACGATCTCTCAACAGCATTCCTAATCTACTCAATCATCATAAATGATAGGTTTAGTGTAGTCCCTTCAACCATCTGAACCATCACAGCAAGATCTTTCCTTGATACCCAATCAAATCTTTCCATCTTAGGAAGAAGATCCTGCAAATCATGCTATGGAGTAGCTTCAATTCAGTAGGCAGAAGATTGGCTTTATGAAAGTTGAAGTCCTCCACATCATCTCTGCCTAGAATCCTTCATAAGCCATCAAATCATTTCTAGCTTAAGCATATCGATTTCAGAAGATGGCATTTCCAAAGATGCCCTAGCTTTCTCTGGTCAAGTACAATCTTAGTCCCTTTCACCATAGACCAGTTGAACTCTGTATCTGTTTTCAAGTTTTCAAAAATTCTCTCACATGGTTGGGATAGGTCGGTACCTCTAGAGAATAATTTTCTCTCACCCTTGTTGATGAATCCAAGACCCAATCCAAAAGTTTTCCCCATCCAGAAAATCAAAACCAAACTTTCTGCCCATAGTGATTGCTCGTGAGGCTATAGAAACCTGATTTGGTGGAAAATCGATGCAGAAGGTGTGGGGTGAAGATCTTCAAGCTATCACTTCCTCTTGGACCGTGCCTCATGCTCCTCAATAGTGCCTCGCTTTTTTGCGACCATGGTTTGAGTTTGGGGTGCCAATGCATGGATTCCCAAGATTTTGGAGGGTACAATAAGGAGGAAAGGGGTTTTGGTGGGTTTAGGAATGGAGTCAAGAGGATTTGAGGTGGGCGAGCTTGGAAGAGTTGAACAGAATTTGGGAAAGTCGAACGTTTTAATGAAAAACTGGGCCCTGACCGTCAAGTCGGCTCAATTCCCAGGTCAGATTGGATCGACAGTCAGATCGGCTTGACCCAGCCTGGGCCATAGTTCAAAAATGAAATAAAATTCAAAAGAATTCAAAATTTGTCCAAAACGTTTCTAGAAATCTTAAATCAAATCAACTAATATATGAACAAAAGTTATTAAAGTGATTTTTAATCATAAGGGATCATGAATTCTTAATTCACCTCTAATCATATTAAATCTATTTTCATTCAAAGATTTTGTAAAATATCAGCTAATTGATTGTCAGTAGAAACAAATTCAAGTACGATGTCATTATTTTGATCATGATATCTTATAAAATGATGTTTAATATCTATGTGTTTTGTTCTAGAGTGTAAGACAAGATTTTTTGTTAGATTAATTGCACTTGTGTTATTACACTATATTGTAATTTTGTTCTGTTTAATTCTTAAGTCTTTGAGTTATTGTTTAATCTAAAGGATTTGAGCACAGCCACTCCCAGTTGCAACATACTCGGCCTCAACTGTGGAAAGTGTAGCTGAGTTTTGCTTCTTAGTAAATCAGGAGATTAAATTTAACCCACAAAATTGGCAAGTTCTAGAGATGCTTTTTTATTAATTCTACAACCATCATGATAAGCATCAGAATATCCAATTAAGTTAAATGAAGAGTGTTTAGAATATCACAATCCTAGGTTTTATGTGCTCATTAAATATCTAAAAATTCTCTTTACAGCAAGCATATGAAATTTTTTTAGATTTGATTGGAATCTAGCACATATACATATACTAAATAGAATGTTAGGCCTACTAATTGTAAGGTAAAGTAAAGATCCGATCATACCTCGATAAAGTCCGAGGAAGAAATTGAGCTCTCCTATCATGCTCATTTCAAATTCACCTTGCATTAGCTCCGAAGCTCTTAGCAAAGATTTTCATTAGTAGCTTCAAAAATGATGTCATCAACATAAATTTGAACTACTAGTAATGCTATCATTTTTTCTTCTTAAAAATAGAGTTGTTCGTACATTGCCTCTATGAAAATTATTTTCTAATAAGAATTTGCTTAATCATTCATATCAAACCCTAGGTGCATGTTTAAGACCATATAAAGCTTTATTTAGCTTAAAAATAGGATTAGGAATTGTATGATTTTCAAAACCAGATGGTTGTTCAACAAAAACCTCTTCAGCTATATAGCCATTCAAAAATATACTTTTCACATCCATTTGATATAATGTAAAGTTCACGTAGCAGATAAATGCAAGTAGTTATCTTATTGCTTCTAATCTAGCTATAGGTACGTAAGTTTTATCAAAATCTGTTCCTTCTTCTGGGTTATACCCTTTTGCAACTAATCTAGTTCCTTACTACATTACCCTGTTCATCCAATTGTTTCTAAATACCCATTTAGTGCCAATTATTGGATGGTCAAATGGTCTACTTATAAGTGTCCATACTTTATTGCTTTCAAACTGATTTAGTTCCTCTTGCATAGCAAGCATCCAGCTAGAATTTGTTTCAGCTTCTTCTATACATTTAGGTTCAATTTGAGATACAAAAGCTAAGTAATCATGAGAATCTCTAAGAGAGGCTCTAGTTCTTACCCCTTGAGAAGGATCACCTATGATAAGACCTTTAGGATGATGGAATGTATACTTCCATTCTTTGGGCAAATGATCTTGCATCTTATTGATGTTTTCTTCTGAATCTTTTCTTGCTCTTTATCTTTTCTTTTTCTTTTCTTGACTTGACTTCTCCTTCAAGTTGAGTTCTCTTATTCCATTTTCAAGAATCTCTGCATCATCATCAATAGTATCTTCCTTTCTCGAGGAAGATTCGTTAGCTTTACCAAATACCACATGTATAGATTCTTCAACAATCAATGTCTGTTTGTTGAAGATTCTATATGCTTTGCTGTGGAGTATCCTAAGAAGATACCCTTATCCGAGTTGGCATCAAATTTTCTAAGTTACTTTTTCATCATTCAAATAAAACATCTACATCCAAAGACATGAAAATAGTTAATGTTAGGCTTCTTACCTTTCCAAAGCTCATAGGAGGTTTCTTTAAAATTGATAAGATTAAAACTCTATTAAGAATGTAACATATTATGTTTATTGCTTCAATCCAAAATATTTAGGTAGATTTCCTTCGCACAACATGGTGTGGGTTATTTCTTCTAGAGTTCTATTCTTTTTTTTAACTACTCCATTTTATTATGGGGTTCTTGATGCTAAAAAGTTGTATTCAATATCTTTTTATTACAAAGTTTTAAATATTATTTTCAAATTTAATGCCATGGTCACTACGAATACAAACTATAGTTGAATTCTTTTCATTCTTAAAAAATACTGAGAAAGCTTCATCTTTGTGTGAGAAAAGTAAAATCCAAATGTCTAGAAAAATCATTTATGATCACAAGTCTATATTTCTTCCTCCTAGGCTTGTGATCCTAGTAGCTCCGAATAAGTCTATATAGATTAATTCAAGTGGCCTAAAAGTTGAAACTATATTTTTAGATTTGAAACTCTCCCTCATTTATTTTCAAATTGACAAGCATCATAAATACGATTCTTTTGAAAGTCCAATTTTGGCAATCCTTTAGCTAAATTTTTTACAACTAATTTTGAAATAGTGTTCATGCTTGTATGTCCTAGCCTACGATGCCATAGCCAACTAGTCTCTTTGACTTTAGCATCTATTGCGACAAGACATTGACCACTCTTCATGGCTATCTCATCAAGATCAACCATATAGATGTTTCCAGGTCTATGTCCAATGAATTCTAATTTTGCATCAAAGGAACTAGAGACAATGCACATGAAAGATTCAAAAAAACTTTGAAATCTTTATCACACAATTGACTAATGCTCAAAAAATTATGCTTTAAACTATCAATTAAGAGCATATTTTCAATAAAGTAGATGGAGTGATCTTTATTTTATCAATGCCAATTATCTTTCTTTGCCGTTGTCGCCAAAGGTGACCACTCCTTTTTTTCAAGGGTGATGAATTAGTCTTGGTCATCCATCATATGTCTTGAACAGCTGTTATCTAAAAACTATCTTCGTTTCGTGCCATGGGCTGCAAGACACTCTTCTTCTTGTGCCATTAGGCACAAATTCTCAACTTTTTGATTTTCTTCGATCTTTTTCTTCTTCTCTTCCTCATTATTATTGTGCTACCTCATTGTCAGCTCATGTGTCATTAGTGATCCAATTAGCTCTTTGAGTGGCAGTTTGTTTAGGTCTTTTGCCTCCTGAATTACAGTCATTTTGGCTTCCCAAGTTCTAAATAAAGATCTAAGAATCTTTCTCACTAAATCACTATTAGAATAAACTTTACCAAGGCTTTTGAGCCCACTAATAATGTTAGTGAAACGTGTAAATATGCTGGTGATTGATTCATTAGGATCCATTTTAAATAGTTCATATTGGTGCACAAGCATATTAATTTTAATTCTTTAACTTGACTTATCCCTTCATGAGTTATCTCAAGTCTATCCTAAATTTGTTTGCTGCATTGCAAGTGAAAATTTAGTTGAACTTGTTGGCATCAAGGGCACAATATAATACATTCATTACCTTGGCATTTAGTTGAGCAAGCTTTTTGTCCATTTCATCCCAATCTTTTTCCAACTTGAGTGAAGCAATGCCATCAACAATGACTATAGATATGTGCGGCCCATTGATTATGACACTCCATAAATCGTAATCAAGAGCATATATGAAAATATGCATGCGAGCTTTCTAATAGGTATTATTTGACCAATTAAGGAGTGGTGGCTTGTTGGTGGATTACTCTTCGGCAAGTGAACCGCCCAATTGAGTTACCATGACCTTTTACTCTTGATCGTTAGATCAACTTCTAGCTAAGTAACAAACTCTGATATCACTCCAACTAGACAACCCAAGAAGGGAGGTGACTTGGGTTTAAAATTTTAACAGATACGTGCACTAGTTGTGAGCTAATTCAAGGTTGTGTAGTGAATTTAAGGTAAAGTAGATGCAAAATAAAATGAAAGATAAACACAACAAGTTCATAGTGGTTTAGTGCACTCCAATCACCTACATCCACTCCCCAAGCGATCATCTTGAGAATTTCACTATAAAAAGATTACAGTTGCATAGTTTTGATGGACTCACTATCCAAAAATTCAGTTGATTTTAAAATAGGTGCACTAACCTTAACCTTTACAAGCCTTAATCCAAGGCTTTCAATTTAATTTAAGGGTTGGATTCAACCTTTTTCTCAAGTTTCAGTCCCTCTGAAACTTGTTGCAGCAAATCAAGAACAAAGAAAGGTTACAACGAAAATTCTCCCAAACTGAGCTAATTTGTTGTTGTTGATGCTTGGACGAAGAAGCTTTGAATGCTTTTCACTGATTGCTCCCTTGCTTCTTCTTAATTGCTCAACTAAGTCTCAAAAAAATTTTGAATGGAAGTAGTTGAACTCTCTTAAATGCAATCATGCAAAAGACTGTGCTTTTATCACTTGAACAGTTCCTCTTTATTGTTTCCTTGACTTCTCTTTTATGTATGGTTAATTTTCTTCAAGTTTACTGTAGTTTGAGCCCAAATCTAGCCGTTTTTGACTATTGGAGGTTGAAATAGCCGTTGGGAGGAGATCTGGATAAAATATGGGTTATTGTAGAACTGGCCGTTATGGTTGTCAGACGGCGTTGAGTCAGCTCGAACTGGTCTCGAGCCAGCCCAATTTGCATTCGAGCTTGCTCCACTACATTTTGGGTTAGCTCAACTTTGGAACTTAGAAAATTTGCATTCTGTCCCACTAACAGAGCCGGCTTCGATACAAGTCGAGTCGGCTCGACTCCTGAAATTCAAATTTCAGCTTTCTGTTCCACTAAGAGAGCCGACTCCAATTTGGTTTGAGCTGGCTCAAGTCTCAGAACTTGAAAAATACTTCTCTATCTTTCTAAGAGAGCCAGCTTGATTTCATTTTGAGCTAACTTAACTGCATACCAAGCCAAAGTTTCAATCCTATTTCGTACCAGAGCTGGCTCGATTCTTCAGTGAGTTGGTTCTAATTCTTTAGGAAGACTTTTCTTGTGCTGTTTGTCTCCAAAACTGATTTTGCTTGCTTCAATTGATCTTCAATCATACTTAGAGTCTTTCAATGGTGATTTTCTTAACAAAATATTTTAAATATATTTAAAAATATTATTATTAATTTATGCTCTAATATTTATAATCATCAAAATCATTTCTGGGGTCAACAGAAATTCATCAAACCCCAATATTCGTCATATGAATGATTCGATTAGCTTGAATCCAAATCGTGATACTGATGAAAATTTTTTCTATCAATCATCTTATTGTGATCACAGATAGGACTACTCCTTATCTACCAAGGTCGATAAACCCCATCTAGGTATGCACCATACTCCTACAATGAACCTACTGTAGTCAAAATATATTACAAGGATCCAAATGGCTAGGAGATCTTGTTTGTGTGTAGTCAAATTACAGCAATCTTATTGTGAATAGTCGAGGCATCATAGGTTAGAAAACTACTCACACCACTACAGCATCTAGAAGATCATTGATGAGTGAGTAGACATCCATATAATCTCTCATTTGATCATGCTTAGTACTGATGTTCTCTAAGAACTACCTGCACTCTTGCTTAGTATTTCTACACTATAGACTAGAGATTCATCTATCCCAAAGAAAATGATTCGTGCATCGATCTAACCAGATCAGCCACTGTTTCTGTGATGATCCATCGAGCGGGAGCTATTTAGAAATTAATCATACATATCTCTAAGTCTCAACTCTTAAGAATATGTATCTTTAAATTATTAATTCCTAGGGCAATTCTTAGATACATTAGACAAGAATGGATAGAAAAAGTCTATTTTATTGATGAATCAATAGTTTAAGTACAAGTATATATATTTTAGAACTATTACAATGTGTCTGCCACATTAGCTTATAGGGTATACATCTAACACATGCCAACCAAGGGGCATGGACATTGGACAAAGCTTATCTAAAGGTATGGTAGGGAGAGAGAGAGGCTCAGAGCACCTTGGTAGGAGTCTAACTCATCCTCCATGCCAAAAAAAATTGCGCTAACATTTCTTGCACCAAATAACCAAAGGAGAGTCCCAACCTCTTAAGACTCATGGTTTAGATGTGGGATAAGGCTAGGATGTGCCATCTGATGGTAGCCCCTTCATGGCTCAACCTAATCCAAGTCAAACTTAATTAGGTTAGTCCAATTAGCAAGGTTTCAAACAAAATCTAATTTGGTTAGGAGTAGGATTAGCCAATATGTGCGAGCATACTAATTAGCAACCCAATTAGGATCCATTGAATCTAATAAAATTTAAATAAATTTTGATTAATTTTTAATATTTGTGACCCATTGAGTTCTACATCTAGCCAATAATAGGTCTAGATGCATGTTAACCTAGTTTGATTGGAACCCTTCCAATCGATTTAAGTCAAATACATGTCCATCCAAGTTAACCAATTAGAACTCCTTCTAATTGATTCATGAATTAATTTTTAATTCATGAGAATCTACAAGACAAGATTGACGTCTAGCAATATATCATGCCTATCCAAAAGATGAAAAATTTTATAGAAATATCAAATATACCCTTCAATGACAAGTTATCATGCAATTCAATCTTTCGATCATTCTACTATTAGGTTTCGACCATGCAATAAAAATAATTTTAAATTTTAAAATACTCAAATCAATAGTTATATCAAATAAAACTATCGAGCGGAACCCAAAACCCTAGAATCACCTTGCCGAACACGATCAAAGCAAATTCAAGTATGTAAAGAGATAGAATATTATACTTTAACTAAATAAAAAAATGACATGTTGGTGTTCTCCACAAGACCTCAAGGTAAAAGTCCTCCAACGGTGATCCACATGGAAGTTGGCTAAGATCCTTCCCAATCGGTGTGCAGCTGTAGCCTTATCTTCTCAAGAACACTGTCGGCTTCAAACTTGTGTCACGATCGCACCAAAGCCCAGTTGTTTTTAATCTTACCACCAAAACGATGCTAAGAAGATGATCTTCAGATATCATACAACCTAGGATTTAATTTTTGGCTCTAATATATAAAAAATCAAATCCTATGGCACTCCAGCAATACTTACTGAAAATCTCACCACCCTTATAGAAACTTTTGCCACTCAAATTCTCCTTTTTTTTTTCAAAATTTTTTCAGATTTTTTCTTATGATTTCCACATTCCTCCTCTCTAATTCACCTAAAAATCTCAGTCAGAAGCTATCTGGGGCATCCCCTATAAATAGGGGATCAGGAGATGTTACATGGGATGAAGGGGTACCAACTTTTGGTGCTCCAAGTTCCCACACACCAAATAAATTTATCGAGTGAATTTTTGGTAATTCAGATACTTGGAACAGAAGGACTCTTCCTTCTCTATATCTCATTAAAATTTTATTAATTTTTGGCATCAAAATATAAGATTTTTGATTTATCTTCTAAGGCAACGCGTTTAATAAAGAGCCTTCTTTAAGAAGGACTCTTTATTTCTCACGCTGATTTGAGGTGGGCAGCAATTATATTTTTGCATGGTTTTTGGTGAATATGGAGAAGTCTTTCTCCACTTAAAATTGATCTAAGTTGGATAAGGATCTAATCCAAATTGACCTAATCCCAATAGGTCAA
>KE510503.1:20515-33185 GCA_000441515.1 Elaeis oleifera | reverse complement strand
CCCTGAAACCCTAGATCTGGTTCCTTCAGACAGGACGTAAGCCGGTGCTCTCACACCTTAGGATTTGGGGTGTCCAACTTATGTTAAGTATTTAAAAACAGATAAGCTTAGACCAAAATCCGATAAATGCTTGTTCGTAGGATATCCAAAGAACTAAACGATACTACTTCTACCTCACCGAAGAACAAAAGATATTCGTCAGCAACAAACAATCTTTTTGGAAAAGAGTTGCTTGAAGAAGGAACTAATGCCAGCAACATTGAACTTGAAATTCATGAGGTAGAAGAACCGGCACACACAGAATCGAATTTGATTAGAGAATCGAATCCGGAGCCTGTAGATGCACCATTAAGGAGATCCAGTAGAGTACCGTATCAATCGGACAGATACTATGATTTTTGATTCGAAATGATGATCCTATCGATTTAGATAAAATGATGAAGATCCGATCACCTATATAGACGCCATACAAAGGCCAACTCCCAAAACTGGCTTGAGACCATGAAATCTGAGATGGAGTCTATAGAGATCAATAGTGTGTGGATACTAGTTAATCCGTCCGAAGAGAAAATCCATAGGATGCAAGTAAATTTTCAAAAGTAAAAGAGGAATGGACGGAAAGGTAGAGACCTATAAAGCCCGTGTAGTTACCAAGGATTACCGTCAATGTTATGGTATTGACTATGACGAGACGTTCTCATCTGTGGCAATACTCAAGTCCATACAGATTATACTTGCAATAGCAACACACTTAGATTATGAGATCTGGCAAATGGATATTAAAACCGCTTTCTTTAATGAAAAGCTGAAAGAAGAGATGTATATGATACAACCTGAAGAGTTCACATCCACAGACGAATCTAAGAGTGCAAACTAAATAGATACATCTATGGACTGAAGCAGGCATCTAGGAATTGGAATATGCATTTTGATAAGGTGTTCAAAACATGACTTCATTAGGAACGGAGAAAAGCCTTGCGTCTACAAATAGGCTAACAATTCTGTAGTCATCTTTTTTA
Organism: Elaeis oleifera; assembly: GCA_000441515.1. Taxonomy (NCBI): domain Eukaryota; kingdom Viridiplantae; phylum Streptophyta; class Magnoliopsida; order Arecales; family Arecaceae; genus Elaeis; species Elaeis oleifera. The sequence goes on along the minus strand of KE510503.1, from coordinate 32,166 downwards.
TATTGTATATAGATGACATACTATTGATAGAAAATGATATCCCGACTTTACAAAGTGTAAAGCTGTAGCTCTCATCACAGTTCTCCACGAAAGATTTGGGAGAAATATCCTACATCCTAGAGATGAAGATCTATAGAGATAGATCTAGAAGGTTGCTTAGATTGTTCCAATCCATATACATCGATACCATGTTGAAACGGCTCAACATGAAGAATTCCAAAAAAAACTATTTTTCGATAGGCCATTGGATTACTCTCCAAGAAGAATTATCCGAAATCCCTCATGAGAGAGCTATGAGTAGGATCTCATATGCTTCAACAGTGAGATCTATCATATACGCCATGATATGTACGAGACCGTATGTGACCTATTCACTAGGGATAGTGAGTAGGTATCGGTCTGATCCAGATGAAAATCATTGAAAGGTTGTGAAGACAATCCTTAAGTATTTGAGAAATACTAAGAATCAATGGCTTACCTTTGGTGACACTGACTTGAAACTTATGGGATATACTGATTTCAATTTTCAGTCAAATCATGATGATAGCAGAAGCGTGTCGAACTATGTATTTACCTTAAATGGAAGAGCAATACATTGGAAGAATTCCAAACAATATACTGTGGCCGATTTTGTATGCAAAGCAGAATACATTGCTGCATCCGATGCTGCAAAGGAAGCAGTGTGGTTGTGGAAGTTCATCACCGAGCTTGAAGCGACACCCTCAGTTGATGGTCCTATTCTGCTATATTGTGACAGCACTGGAGCCATAGCTTAAGCGAAAGAACCAAAGTCACACCAGTGTACCAAGCATATTTTGCATCGCTATCACCTTGCACGTGAGATCGTAGATCGAGGTGACGTCGAGCTTCAGAAGATCGATGGAAAGGAGAACATAGCCGACTCCTTTACTAAAGCTCTCGAGATCAAAGAGTTCGATGATCACAAGTGGAAGATGGGTATAAGATACTGTCCCGATTGGCTTTAGTTCAAGTGAGAGTTGTTAGAAAATGTGTCCTACAGCCAATCGTTTGAACGATTGTGCTCATTTTGTAATATATATATGAATTATTTATCAATGAATAAAAATTATTTTGACATCTTTCATCACAAAGTTATATCTTCCTTGCTAGAACTCTTATGTTGTGATGAAGTCTTTAGAACTATAATATAATCGATAAAAGATGATTTATCGAATAGTTCTTACATATGTTTGCGACCAAATGATATATCATTAAAGGACGATAATATTTATTGAGTGAAGATCGTTGTGTGTCATATAGATTGGTTGTCCTCTTAACCAAAGAGTGTAGAGACACTCATATGGCATATAGATAAGATGCAGGAGTACATCGTCACTGAACAAGTGACTCGTCTGCTAAGCACTCTGCTGTCAAGAGCAACTCGCAAAACGTATGGACATAAGTATCCCTCAGACCTGAGATCATCATAGTAACTTGTAAGCAACTCACTGTCCTTTGATACCAGACTATCTGCATTTCTAATGCAATGATGGAAGGCTATTGGATACAGCCAAGTACTTACGAAGTCTGTGTGGATCAAGATGGAATTGACCACTCCGGATCATAGAAGCTAATGCATCACTGTATTTAATTCAGTAAAATCTTGACCAGGGTAATCCATATGATGGATTTGAAAGGTTGGAATACAATATGGATAAGACTTTCAAGATTGACAGATTAACCCTAGATCATCCTAGAGCATTCAGGATCAAAGAGATGAATTATACGGTAACTATATGTATAGGTTCTTAAATATTATCCTGCAAATATTCGACCTATCCGGACGTCGAGAACCATTATTAGATGTTAACTTCGATTAATACATAAAACGGTTCCTGTACTATCGGATTAATGTTCGAACCTATGGAGTCACGCACAAAGTCAAGCGACGTAGGAAAGAATTGACCTAAGTCTATATATTCAATTTGGAAGTACATGACTTGATTGAACAAATAGATTAGCTTGATTGAAATTAAGTTATGGGTCATACAGGATTAAACAGTTAACTATGTCTAGCTAGCACTAGACATGAGGTTCAAATTCAATTCCGGAGATGAACAAGATTTGATCTATGATCCAAAGAGTCTACGAGAAATAAGATTTAAGTGCTAATTAATTTCAGATTAGATCTGATTTAATTAGACTTAATTAGGTTGAAAATCCAAGTTAGACTTGATCCTAAATCCTAAACAATTTGGGATTGACAGTCTATTTAAAATTAATTCGAATCAGATTCGAATTTGGATTTGAATTGATCCATATTTGAATTGGATCCTTAGAGTCCACTTTTGCTGGGACTCTCTCCTCATGGCTGACCAAAGGGTGGTGGGGGTGCTGGTTTTGCCACCCCCCACTTGGGTGTAGGCATGGGTATATGGGGGCATCTAATTAGGCGTCTATCCTATCTCAAATAGGATTCCTTGATAGATAAGAGAAGAATTAACTCAAAGCTGATTTGAATTAGGACTTCTAGTCTATTGGATCATGGGGAATCATTTATAAATAGAGAGGACCTCTAACAATCAAAGCATAACAATTAGATTGTATGCTAAGGTGAGAAAGAGAGAGAGAAGAGGCGTCCAAGAGAAGGAACCAGTCCCTCTCCTTCGTGTGTTATTTTGGGCGTCCTACCCCCTTGACATGAAGAGGCCTTGGCATCCCACTTTCAGGTGTGAGGCGTCACATCAAAGCTCTTCATCCTCCCTCTCTTGCTGCTTTGAGAAAGAACGAGGATCTGAGGCTTCATCCCGCTTTCCTGCAAAGCCTGGCGTGCGTGCGAAGTAGAGGATTTGTATGTTCAAATCTTTGCGAGGCTTCGGATTCAAAAAACTTTTTTAGATTTGATCAATATTCCGCTGCATATCAAATAAAAGATAAAATCTTTGTTAGCTTATTATAAAAAATTTTAGATGCTTCCTGACGATCCGATCCTGAATCAAATTTTCCCTTCAAATGGACTCTTTCATCAACATAGTAACCGATTGCTTCACCATGGATCTGGCAAAGGCAGATTTCTGTGCCACTGATTTGGTGATGACAAACTGCTCCACCATAAAGAACCCAATGATGGTAGACTCCACTAACATGTTCCACAAGGTCCTCCATGGATCTAGAATGGCTCCTTCCTCCTCTTCCCTTCTGCCCTCTTTGTCCCTCCTCTTAGAATTTTTTTAATATATTGAACTGGATTGCTGAAACCATTTGAACTTGTCCTGGTCAAGTGATTCGACATTCAACCATTCAAAACATCTGGTCCAACAGGTTTTCCAAAATTCTAAGATTTTGGTGACCTGGTAGAGCTTCTGCATGACAATGTCAAACAGTTTTTCCGAAATTCCAAGATTTACAGTGACCAAATCTAGTGGAGCAGATGGGTGACAGTTTTGATAGATTGACTCCTGGGTTTATAAACACTGGCTCTGAGATCCAAAAAGGTAAGACAACATTTGTAACTCGCTATTGACCTACCAGTTCTTCCAATCTGAAGTAGATACCTAGCCAAGGCATCTTCAAACAAGTGAGGGCTTGTTATGAAGCTTAAAAGTCAAGTTGGTAGGTGATGAGACAATCTTATTGCTTACAAGATCTAAAAGCATATACAAGTTGGGAGTGGCCTACAAGGTTCCCTGAAACTTGGGAGAACCGATGATTGCAAGAAATTGCTTTCAATTAAGTAGGATATAACTCAGTTTGACAAATCTATCAATACCATCCTCCACAACCCAACAAATGCTAAAAGCATCATTCTAATATAACTATTCATGACTAAGAGTTAACTAAAGATGGCATCAACATATAATAAAAATAGTGAAAACGAGCATTAAATGAGTTGTTTATGTATGCCAAATCAGGCTTCATATACTAGAGCTCTCTACCAATCAAAGGAATGAAAAAAGCTAACTTTCAAAAGAGATTGTCACTAACAGTAATTGTTAGAGTTACAATGATTTTTCTATGGTGCCAAATTACAAAACAATACTTATCAATATTGGATTCTTAACCTTGAGCTGTGAACATTTATTTGATCAACATTAGATATGACAGGTCTGCTAGTGTGCCAATGGAAAACATACCGTGACAGCAAAATGTAGTGCCATCAAGTTTCCATTCTTTTAGTGCTATGTTGTGTTATGTAGTGTCAAAATGTCCAAATGCATTTGCACTCGCTTCCTCAGATAGGGAATGAAACTGTGGCTACTTAAAAAGTGCTTCAAATTTCTGGAAACTCAATATATAAAGTATGTAATTGACATTTCTCTGAACATTTCCCTCTTCTGAACAAATGCATTACTATCTCATAAATATCTAGTCCTTTCCTATCCCTGACAACTCCAACACTTTGGGTATCTATGACTCATTAAGACACAAGCAAAGGCTCCAAAACAAGCCTCATAATCAGAAAATAGGAGTATCATAAACTAGATAATCCGATCTTTAACTACAGTAACTAGATATCCAAATGGTGGTAAAGGCCCTACGTCCACGAGAATTAAAACATCTTAACAGAGACAACAAGAGAATTGTCTTGTTATTACCATCAGCCATGCCCACAAATTTTCATCATCCTTCCAATGCACGCTTCAAGAAAATGATACACATCACAAATCCACACAGCTAGCTTCCAAAGATTTCATTCAAACATCAAACCTGTGTATTTTGTCTAAAGTCAAAATCCCTGTTTGATCTTTCATCCTAATCGTTTGGACACATTAAAATTCCTGTCTTTCTACAGTATATAGAAGCAAACTCCAAAACTAATAAAACCTTTGTTTCACTTTCACAACAAGATTCCAATTATCCCAAAAATAGTAAAGGTCAGATCACTATTTCCTGCATAAGACGAAGTATATTATATGCTTATTAGGGAAAAAAGAACAGTATGAAAAATCAGTAAGATATATTCCTACAAATAATGAATTGTTGGTCCCAGGCATTTCTTGCTTTCAAGATGGAAAAACACTAAAACAATATGATTTTCCTCCTTGACAAGTAAAATCAAAAGCAGTAAATTGATTTTTATATTACTCAGAGGTGGTTTATGAGAACATTGACGACATACCCCTCCAAATCCCGTACGGAAAGGTCCATGAGATGCAACAATATATGGCTGGAAGTAACTTGGCACAGATGAGTTTGCATTAGGCACAAGACCATATTGCTGTAAGTAAGCAGGTATAGATAAGGAGAAAACAACGAGAGTCCGACTATGATATTATTTCTGGAGCTTCCTGTCTCACTGTACCGGAGGTTTGACAGGCCCAGAGCAGCAAGCATGGCCCACATAAAGCAAAGAAGAGCAGCAACCATTACATCAGGGATTGAAGCAATAAATCCTCCAACTTTACCTGTATGCATTAGAGACAATCGAGCAGCACATAAGGGCATACATAATTGTTAAGAAGACAACATTAAGAAAGCAGGAAGAGAGATACTATAATGAACTGAAAGAACAAAATACAGTAAGATCATTCCCATCTCAGTAAATTTTCATCCTTCATGTGCAATTTGATCAGTCAACTTTGAAAACATAAACTGAAAGTTAACAGAACCACTGCTTACCAACAAATGATAACAGTATCAGAATGACGGCACCCAACTCAACTGCTCTCCGGCTACCCATTTGGTTACAGCAATGGTGTGCACATTTTCTGTAAGTGTTGTTGACCCAACTCCTGTTCCCCACAGACCAGCTAAGACACTAGAGACACCTTCCATACCAATTCCCCTGCTCAGTACCCCAGCTGTTGGGGCCTTGATGCCACCAATAGAGATGATGCATGGTATGACCCAACCTTGAAAAGAATGACATGATATTTTAGAAAAGATGACAGAAGTTTCCATATTTATCTTTCCAGAAATTAATATGGTTAGTCGGAGTGGCTTTATTATCTTATTGCATCAAAATATAACTCCAAACAGAAAAAATGGGCAAGGCAATAGTCTAACAACAAGGCTCTGAAAGGTTCTTATGAAACTCTCTGGTGCTTGTCCTGGCTATGATATTATGTTATTGGTGCAAATGTGGAAAGAAAACAGACGAGTTGCATGCATGACAAAGACCCTCAAATGTCACATATTAGGCAATACAAATTAGAGTAAGTGCTGCATAAACTACCATAACCATCTAGCCTTTTGCCAATGATCTAATGTCAACTTTATGGATCCTCATTTACCAAGTAGTCCTATTTAGGGCCACAACTGATGTTTATTCTAGGACTCTCCAAATCCTTCCTCACAACCTTCATCCATGTTGCCCTAGGTCTTCTCCACCTTTTCATACCATCTTCAACACAAATCAAAGTACCTCTCTTTACCATATCTCGTTGCATCTTCGTTGTATATGTCCATAACATCTCAATTGATTTTCTTAACTTGTGCAACTCCCACAGCTCCTCTAATATATTCATTTGTTATTTTATCCCTTTTAGTTTACCACACATCCATCTTAGCATCCTCATTTCTACTATAGTCGCTTATTTTCATGTACTTCTTATTGCATACACTCCAAGCCATACAACATGACAGGCATTACTGCCAGTATACAAAATTTCTTTAAGTCTCCAAGATATGCATTTATTACATAATATTCCAGATATAGTTCTCCACTTCATACAACCAATATAGCCACTACAAAACTGATACAAATTATTAGCATAAATTTATATGATTGTCTGCAAAAGTAACAAGAATAAGCAACCTATATGCCATATATATCTAAGAACAAAACAATTTTTCTCTCCACCAAACTAATGATCTAAGTTCAACTTTACAAAAATGCTTTAGATAAACAACAGTCTTCTGATCTCAACACAAATACCACGATTATTAGGAAAAACAACCCAAGTTAAATTTTAAGCATTCATGGCTTATCTTTTCCTAGTTTTAAATTTTCTTCACTATACTTGCCTGTCTGCTATTGTATAAAGAGAAATCTTGGAGTTAGACATGCAAGGCTGGACTCCAGAAGCAAAACCTCCATATACGGGACCCATCCACTAAATATCGATTGACACATGAAGCATGATTCCAGAAGCATACGAAGCCAAAGTCTATCACACTTCATTTTTTCACACTTCATTTTTTTTTCACCTCTCAAAAGAACACCTACTGAACCCCATCTTTCTTTGTGCTGCAACCACCCGCCCCACCTTTGGCTCCCTTTTTATTGATATACATGCATGAAATATTATTTGTACCTAAAGGACAGAATATGTATTTGGACAGGTAATATTGTGCATATAGTTATGCCGCCCACCACTCAGCCAATGTCCTCATGCTTGCATTCTCCATTTTTGCTCCAACCATGTTGCCATGTGACAACTATGATTGCCTCAACCTTATCATAGATTCAAGCTTTGTATCATAAGTTCAATATATATTTAGAAATTACTTCTTTCATCAATGATGAAAAGCTGAAAATTCTTAGGGAAACATTCTAGTAGGCAAGATGGAACAAGTGAAAAAGTTTGTCTACAAATACTTAACATCATACAAAGACACCATTGTTGACATGCCTAATGGAGTCAGATACCAATTAATACAGTTTATACCAGCCGGTTGGTGCAAGTACTGGCTATGACTGGTCCACCTTTTCATGATGTAGCAATATTCAACGCAAAGAACAATCATTCACAAAATGCAAGAAAGTTACAACAGCTCCAAGTAAAATGAAGTTACAAGACTAATTTTATTTAAAATACATGGCAACCTGTCCACAATGTCAAATTATCTTGTTTAGTAATTAGTAAACAAATATTGCCATCCTAGAGTCCTGCCTCTGATCTTCCATTTCTTATTTCCAGAAATATATCTCTTGATTCTTGAAAGAGTATAGACATATTTTCCCGTAAGGATGCATAGGTTTCAGCATTCAACAATTTCTTAGGATATTGCTTATCTATGACAAAATAATTTCACCATGGCAATTTTAGTTAAGGCCTCTTTAGCCCATGAATTAGCAAAATAACTAGCAACCTGTATCTCTCATTTAAACTTCCGTCGCTGCTAACCTTGCAAAGCAAGTTCTGTCACACTGACCTGTATCGGCCATATCATATCCGATAAGGTATATGTATGGTACCAACTACCAAGGCTCGATTTGGTATATGAGTCAAACTAGTTTATACTGGTCCAAATTGAGCAGAACTAACTTGTGTTACAAGGCACCTCTTGGAACCGAGGTGCATACTTCATCGTACCAGTGGGTACTACCTGGATTTAGATGGTACCATGATAAAAATTAAGAAAAAGGAGGTTGGGAGCTATCATGATATGGGATGCATACCGTACAGATCATACTATATCGAACCAGTAACATATCAGAATGATAGTACCGAGATTGCGGAACTTGTTACAAGTTATCTTGCACATCATTCAACTTATATCATTGACACTTACGAAACTGCCAAAAATCACCATCAATTCATTTGGGACATATTCTCTTCCAAGGGTTGCTTCCTTGTGTTCCTTCAAAGGGTCAATAGTGACAAATATTTTGTCATAATTTCTAAAACATTAGGAATTGTGGGCAGACTCAATTAAATGTCCAACCACAACAAAAAACATAGCAAACATTTTCAAGTACATGTATCATGCCTGTGTAAAATTGCATAGCTACAGAATAACATTAGATTTTAGCTATGATATGGTGGATATGATTGTCTATGTCATGTTTCACATACATTGCTAACATGCATCAATGTCATAGTAAAACTTATTATTTAATATATGCTGACCATGCAGACATGCACATTCATGTTCTAGTTGATTTATCACTTAGGAGTACTGTCCCAATGCAGTATTACCTTGTGTTGACAACGTAGATAAGCAGAAAAGAGATACTCTGTCTGGCAGCATGAACACGAGTTGTGACAACATGTGAAACTTTGAAGATAAAACTACAATTTATATAATCATGCTCAGCATGAAACTTCATCAAGAAAATCAAATAGGAATATTTTCTTCACCTCATGATGGATCAAGCATGGAGGTTGCTAAGATTGTCAGTAAATGCATCAACTTCTGCTCATCAAAATTCTCTATAAGCACTTGATTAAAGATTTCATCCTACATCAATTTGGAGTGAACCTTGGCACAACAATAAGGTTGCTCCGTTGTGATCTAGAGGATACAAGTTCAAAACACAGAAATAGTCGCTCCGCAAACAGGGTTAAGGTGCATATATCTGACCCTCCCAAGACCTGCAATGGTGAGAGCCTCGTACACTAGACCACCTTTGTTTTTAACAACTTAAGAAGGTACCACTAGAATTACAATACAGGAAGTTATATTTAATATTCTCTGTATTCTCTGTTTGATTGTAAATTCCTTCCACAAGCCACAATCACTCACACAAATCCACATATAATAAGCTGATTTTTGGTCATCATAAGTGGAAAATGAGAAACTAGTAATGGCCGGTCTTGTACTTAATTAACATTTTCTAAGTAAACAGCTAATGCATGCAGACCTCTCCATGATAGTATTTATGCATATGCAGTGCAAGAGTTATTCTACCAGTGCTAAACATCTTGACTATAGAGACAAGCAGATGCTGACAGCCAAGGGTTAGCCTTTCTATTTTACCTAAACATTAGTAATTGTTAATTGTGCTAGATCCCCACTGAGTTTGCCTTATTTCCATAATTATAGAAAGAACTCATGATTTCAACAAGTGGTACACTGTCCATGGTGCTGCCAATCTTTAGAATTTAGAGCTACTTAGGATGAACAGAAACAAACAAAGTGACAGACTGAATGGGCAATCAAAGGGTAGACATAGTAATATTAGCTTGGTAATCACTGAAATTGCCAGTATGATTGGTATGAATTAATATTACAATCATTAAATAACATTAAATATTTAATATTAGTAGAAGATAAATCATGTTAAAGGCAAAAAAAAAAACATACCGAATCAACTGATGCAATGATGGATACTGCACACATCACAAGGGCTATTTCCAGTTAAAAGAGGTGTTCCCCATTGCAATGGATATGGAAATCTAAACCAGGGTGAAGAACTTAATGCATGAGATGTATCAACACGACAATGTTTCATCCTTGGTACATGTTTCCTGCAGTAAGCTGATATGGTATTTGAGGCAGGTACATTAATATCACAACCTTTGTAGCTATAAACTCCAGTTTCTGTGAGAAGAAAAGCGATAGCCCATGTGATTGCCAGGCCCAGTGGAACCTGTAAATGACGGCAAAACAATTACTAATGTTGATGAAATTTTGCCATAATAATTTATTCTTGAGAATATGAATGGAGTGGAAAATTTGAGCATGCTAAAGAAATTCAACAACTATCAGTTTTCTGCAACATCTTACCGCATAAACTAAAATATACGATGGCCAAATATTCGTATCTTCCGAAGATACTGCAACCAGAATGTTAAGGTATATAAGAAGTTCTGGCAAACATACCAGTAAAAAGCAGATAATAAATTTGAAATATTAGCAGGACATAGTATAAATTCCATAATCAAATTGAACTGCAGCAATATCAGAGGAAAACTATGCCCTAAAGTCCTAAACTGACATGGTATAAATTCCATAATTAAATTAGGTGCAGCAATTAGAGGAAATCTATGCCCTACTCACAAGTGAAAAAATAATGACAAGCAATATCTGCACTACACCAATCTCCAGACATGTTCCCACTTGAGTAAAACCATAACTGAAAAGGAAGTCCAATAGCTGCAATTGTTGGAGATACAACAACAGGATTGATCAACCTGAAACAGACAATTAAGGGGAATAAGTTACAGTATGGCAACATGCCAGTGCAGAGCAAGGTGCAAAATGCTTCAGGAGCACATCGGCGACAAAAGTGGAATGTAAAGGAAGCTTATAAATACTCAAACAGTAACAAAATATATGCATGATATCATCTTATGAAATAGAGATGATCTTACGCAGTAAACCTACCAGCGTACAATTGTGAAGTGTGAACACTGATTGATATATGCCAAAGAATATGTTTAGTTAATTGTGGATTATCCATGTTCCATTCTTAAGTTCATGAGCAAGTGATTACGGGCTTAATGGCTATCCTTCCTACAGTGGCGGAGCCAGGTTTCAGCTCTTGGGGGGGCAATAACCTCTAGAAATAGTCCAAATAAATTACCAATATATACTCTTTTGCTTATATTTGGCATATAATCTTCTCAAAAGAAATGACAACATTAAAAGGAAGAAAAGTCATAAATAAGAAGCTTATTTATTGAATTGTTGCTATTATAGTATTTCAAAATGTCATAGATTCATATGTTGGAACATTTGAAAAAATCAGAGATACAAACAAAAATCCTGATGAAGGTTTCAAGTTCTAAGACTTCTCCCTCTAAAGCACAGTAAATATAGAAAAGAGAAAGCATTCATAAAAAAGAGAGAAAAATTAAAAATTAAAAAAAAAAAACAATAGATGCCTAAAATTTGGGCTTTAGGAAGTCTCTAGATCAAAACTATTCTTCCTTTCTTCCCCCCCTCCTTTTGATTTTCATCGTCAAATCAAGATGATCAAAATAGTTACAGAAAATTAAAATTAAAAAAAAAAAAAAACAATAGATGCCTTAAAATTTGGGCTTTAGGAAGTCTCTAGATCAAACTATTCTTCCTTTCTT
>KE510502.1:19863-34455 GCA_000441515.1 Elaeis oleifera | reverse complement strand
CCATTCAAAAATTCTATGTGCCATTCAGCCCCTTTGTGCCATGAGTCGACTCATAGGTCGACTCATGAAATTCAAACCTGAATATCTTTCAAAATACTCATCCAAAAATGTTAAAATTTACTCCAATAGACTTCACATCTCTTGTACTTGCTCTTGAGACTTTTGAATCAGGTTTTAATGAAATTATGATTTTGTCCCTGAAATACAATAAATCTTTTTCCAAGCGAAAATCATTAGTAACCCCCTCAAATATTTTATAATCATCAAAATCAATTCAAGGAGAAACAAAACTATATCCGATCTTATGAGCCTATCGAACAACTCCCCACATAACGACTGGAGAATCTCCCTTCAATTTAGCTTATGGGACAGAAGCAATGATCCCGCTCGAGATCGGACTACCATCGATCAGGATGGAACAATATAGTGAGCTGAGCAATTCTGAATGTTGGAGAGCCGACTTAGATCTCCTTTCAGAACTCTGACATCAGGCCCAAATCCGTATGGCCATAGATCGGCAAAGAATAGCCCGATACTATAATACCAGGGTTAAGCTGAAGGCCTTTCGACCAGGAGATTTGTCTTGAGAAAAGCAAAAATCTCAAAACCCTTGGATCAAGAAAAGCTATCTCCAAATTGGGAAGGATCTTACAAAATATCCGAGATATTCAGATTGGGTGCTTATCGACTAGAAATCCTAGAAGGATTGGTAATTTCTCGAACATGGAATGTCGATAATCTGAAAATGTATTATCAGTAAACTCATTCATGTCCACACTACTTAGAATGCAATACAGAATTTCAAAATCATTAGTCTTAGTCAATTCCTATCAACTTCTGGCTATATATCGGTTTTCATTGAAAAAGCTGAACAATCAATGGTACAATCCAAGATTCATTTCTGACTTTCATTGTAAAAGTCAGAAAATCCATTATCTAATTGCCGACTATATTTTGATTTTCTCACAAAAATTGACATCCCGAATGCGATCTTAGACCGACATCAAATATAAAGGCTTTCACTGCAAAAGCCATAGAATCGACTACATCTCGGCACTCAGTGTCAGCTTTCCACTATAAAAGCTGACCATGGTTGAAAGACCAATACGCTGACTCGGTCATAAGTGGAATAACATACCGATGACTGAGGTCAGATTGTAATTATACCGACATGGCTTTAGCCAGTCGAAGAATATTCGGCTTGCCACCGATTATCAAATAACCCGATATACAAATCCGACCAAGCATCAGGTACTGAATATTCGACTTATCATCATCATCCTAACTATTAAGTACATCAGAGGTTACGCAACTAACAAATATTCTATAAGTCCTACTGAATAATCAGATCATCGATTAATATTCGATGGCTACTTTACATTGCAGACATTGCGAACTTAACATTCCACACAGTTTGAATTTGGAAGAATAATACTTTCATTCATTGTTAAAAAGGAGTTTCAAAATTGGATCGAAGTCTGATTACAAGCATCTGACCATACAAAGAGAAAACATCGACTAGCCTTCGTCGCCGTCTCTATTCCTTGTTTCGGTGCAGAGTCGATGGCTCGATCAACAGGAACAGTCGGTTTCCCATCCAGAGTCGGTGCGGCTTCTTCCTTGGCATCTCCCTCTTCTGATCTAGGAGGAACGATGCTGCTCAAGTCCAGATTCGGGTATAATTTTCTGACCGCATCCGGCCATCTTTATACCCGACACAATACGAAGTGAAGCCATTTTTGAGGATCTCCTTCTTGTATTCTCTCGAACCTCGAAAGTCCTCGATCGCCCGACTCAGTGTCTCCTTCAACGGCTCTGCTTCTGCATTCGCCAAGTTTGCATCAGCTCGTGCGGAGGTCAACTCCTCTTCGGCCAGTGCCAGCCTTTCTCGGCTAGCCCGATGATGATCACGCTCGGCTTCGAGTTCTTTGATGTATCCATTTTATTCTCGTCGAAGCCGGTGAATAGAATGCTTCTTGCTCTTGATCCGCAACTCAAAAGCTAGGATAGCCTTGCAAGCCGAATTAAGTACAGCCCTCGAGGATGTTAAGTCGTCAGTCAGACGAGAAACCTCCTCCTGAAGCTTGGCTTCCGCTCCACTACCGACTTTAGCTGTTCAAGCGTAGCCACTTTCTCAGCTTCGACGGCTGCCACCTTATCCATCCACGACTTGTGGATATCACCGAACTTCGAATAGCCAGCCTCTAAATCAATCATGTTGTGGATCAACTGCAGATAGAAGATAAGTCGGTTAAAAAAAAGAGAAAAAATTACCCCGATCACCATCGGATAAAAGGAAGAGAGCATCTCAGTCATCGATCGCTCTTTTCGATGCTCCCAATCAGCTGGAAGAAGGGTGACTCGGCACAGTCGCCTAGCCAACGTCGGATTGGCCAGGGCCGATTCGTCACCTGGCACTTGAAAGTTGAAGTAAATTATGCGGCCCTTCGACGCTGCATCTTTCACTGAGATCATCAGGGTCTTTCCCTGATCCTCCATCGGTGGCCCCATGTTTGAAAGCGAGGGAAAGCTTGAGCTCAACTGTGCCCCGATCGAAGGAGCGACTAGTGCAGCAGCAGATTGTTCAGGTTCTCTTGGCTCAACCCGAACCTCTTCAGTAGAGGGAATTACCGACGGTGCTTCGGTAGTTTCCCTAGCCGCCCTATCTTCGAATAGCATGGTAGGAGGCACTGTCAGAGTTGATAGCGCCAGAACCGGCTCAGGAGCTAATGCAAGTGGAGCATCGGCCCCTCAGTCGGTGTCGAAGCAGCAACTAGAGCTGGAGTCGGAATTGCTGCCTGAGCTTGTGCTGAAGCTTGATGCCTCTTCGATGGTCGTGAAGGTCCAGCCTCAGACGCTGTCCTCTTTCTAGCCGCGTGCTGATGAATTTCAATGTCAGACACTTGCACCCTCGGCTGCATGGATACAATTACGACAAGAGTCAATAAAACTCAAAAGATAAGTGAAGTCAAAAATAACCGACTATACTATACCTAAACAGGCGACCGAACTAAGGCCGGCATCATAAAGAGCCTGTTCGGTCACAAGCTCCTTCTGCATCAGGACCGTCATGTCCTTCAGCTTGTGGAAGTTCTCCTGATCGCCGACCTCCACTCGGCTATTGTCATTGGGATTGGTTCGTAGATCGCCCCAACAGGAAGAAAAATCCTAAGGAAGAGTGGAAGAAGTAAAAAAAATTGGTTCTTTCATCCATGAATAGACGATGGAAGACTAGTAATGAAGGAAAGGCCTTTGCGGGGTTGAAGAATCACCACCCTCGAGCCTTAGGTGGGTCGAAGTACGAAGAAAGCTCGAAAAGAGAAGGATGAGGTTCGGTCGGTAACATCCGACACAACAAGGCAAAGCTAATAATCAGCTGGACCGAGTTCGGTGCCAGCTGAGTCGGATAAAGACTGTAATAATCCAAAATATTTCGGACGAACTCTGAAATCAAAAATTGAAGATCCACCCAAAGATCTTCAACATAGAAGGCCACTTGGCTTGAAGGAGGGCTATTCACCCGATCATCGGCCCAAGGGCGAAAAGCTGATACTGCTTTGGGATGCAATACTGCTTCCGGAGCCATTCAATATTCGACTCCGAAAGTGAAGAAGTCTCCACCTCTGGACCCGACTGGGTTTCGTCAGTCGGAGAATCCCGAAAAAAAAAGTCCTGGCCATAAAGAAGAAACCCTAGAGACTCAAAAAGGAGGGAGAACTCAAGAACAAACAACTGAACCTAAAAGGGATAGGAATATTGGGGCGACTATCTGACAGAGTTTCCATACTAGAAAGACAAAATGAAAAGTAAAATTGGTTAAAGATGACTTTTATATATAGGATCCCTGAATGGTCGAGATAAAAGTGGTCAAACCGAGGACTCACCCGATGATGACACGTGGCAACATTTGGACCAACCATCGATCGAATGATTCAATGCACCTATTCCAGATCAAGCCACGTCACCTTCATCTGTGTGAACAGCTTCGACCCAATAACATTCATACACATGGCAAAAATCTACTTGTTAGAATCAAACCGCCCGACACCGGCTCGTCTTCCCGAAATGACGTCTGACACTGACAACTAACACCAAATTGTCCTGTTGATGTGGCGGTTTAAAGACGACAAAATAGCTAATCATTTGTATCTCGAAGAAGATGGCTACAGAATCGAGGTTCGACGTGACCGACAATAACTCCCTTCGTCTAATGTGACAAGCCATGTGGCAGTATACATGCCGACCCATCATTGGACTTGAGAGTGGGGGGCAACTGTTGGGATAAACCGATCGACCTTTAACTCCGGCCAACCAACTTCCAACTCCGACTCGACAATAGCCGACCGACGGAACATACGAATCTGACTGAGCATCGACTGAATAAATAGTACTGACTCTTCATCAACCAATTGAACAAGCTTCACCGACTTATGGTCGGTTACCGACTAGTAATTGACTGATGCTGATAAATATCGAACAACTTAGACTGTCAGTGCAATAGAACTATTAGCCGACGGCCACACCTACTACCAATATATGATCGGCTGATCCACTCAATACGCCATAACCGTTATAAATGGTTACCCGCCGCATATCACGGTGCAATTAGTGGGAACTAATGACCCACTACATGATTATGGCTTGATAATTTAGCACTATAAAATTTGGGACCACGTCCGACGGTTACAATAATCTCATCTATAAAAAGGGAGGTAAGTGAACAGCACGGAGAGGCCACTTCTGGTCAGAGCTCTGCTACTCTGAATATCTAAAATACTACTGTTCACCAACTTCTCTCTCTGACTTAAGTATTAGAGGATTTTCGTCGGATACCAATCCGATTTGTGTGGATACTATTTTGTAAGTGCTCGTTATCGGCAATAGGCGATGAGGAGTTGGCCGCAACAAGACCATTTCATGACTTTGAAGCATTAGCATGTCAGCTTAGTGAGCTAGAGCATGCAACCTTAGAATACAATGATAGAAAATTCAACCCATCTTTTATGTGATAAAGCTCTGTATTTTGACAACCAATGGTGAATGGGAGCATTCTTGGGATGAACTTTCCTCACTAGGCTGAAATTGTCCACGAAAGAGGACCTTGTGTTTGTCTTATTTTAACTTGCCAATTTTAGGCCTAGAATTTGTGAGTATATCTAGTTAGCTATTGAAATCAAAAAAGCTTGATTAGTTTGGCATGACACATGCTCTGCTACAAGTATACTTCTTTGCCGAACTTCACATTAACTGCATGCATTTTCTGGAATTGTACATGAAATTCCATGTCGAAATGCATTATTTGTCTATTGGTACATGAATGGTCAACAGTCATGCTATAGATCCATCTTAATTTTGCTGTGAACTTTGATTTATTCACATTTACTTGTTCCTCTTAATTGATTACCTTATATTGATAGTTTGAAACCTGTTGATGCTTACATGACAATCATAACTTTCGGGATGATGGGGCTTTACTGAGTTCTAGATGTCGTAGAACATCGTTCAAATCCCACAGAACTTACAAAACTTACAAGTCTAGAATCCAGCAACCTATAACTCAATCAAAGAAGATTTTAAAAAACCATTCAAGTGATGCATTGTCCATTGGGACAAACAAAACTTAATCATTAAAAAAAATGACAAACAAAATAAGTCTAGAATCCAGCAGCCTATAACTCAATGAAAAAGAATAGAACTTACCTGTTCTCAATTACTTTGAATATTGTATATGTATGTGTCTGTGTGTTTGTGTATATATACATGCGTACATACATTATATATATATATATAGACCAACTTGTTTGTGGGAAGTGTAATTTAGTATTTTAATGGTTGAGATTTGAATTTTTTTTTTGCTCTTTTATCATCATTTATTTCTTGTTCATCATTTATATTTAGGAACACCAATTGAAGTGCATAAAAATTCCTTTGATAGATAAGAGTTGCATTAATGAATCTAGATAATTTGGCGGTCCCTTTAGCTTCCAAATATATTTAGCCATTTTCTATGCATTGTTTTGACTTTTTTATATGTTATTAAACAGTATAGGATAAGTGACTTGTATTTAAAGGGGATCACTCAATTTTTTGACTTTGCATTTGCTAATGCATCTGAAGGAGGAAAGATCTTGTGCCCATGCATCAATTATAATAATTACTTGTTGAACCATTGAGAAGATGTCTAAGATGATCTCATACGTGATGGCTTTCTAAAAAGGTACACTAATAGGGTTTATGATGGAGAAGGTAATCCATTTGCTATATTAGATCTTACTTTAATGCATATGATGTTCAAGATGATATGCATGGGATGTTGGAAGATGCATTTGGAATGACAAACATTGAAGGTTAGATGACCAATCCACCTAATGAACATGATAAGAAGCTTAATGCAGAAGCCAAGAAATTTTATAAGTTAGTTGATGAAGTTGATCAGGAACTGTAACTTGTTGCAATAGCAAATTGGCTTTCTTTATTCAGTTACTAAATATTACATGCATGAATTGATGGAGTAATAGTTCATTTGTCTCATTGCTTTGGCTGATGAAGAAAGCTCTATCTGAAGGTGAAAGACTACCAAAAATACTTCATGACGCCTGAAGGATAGGAAGGAACCAACAAGGTCTGAAGCTTTCATTGAAATACACAAACACAAAATGAGGCCCCTATGGATGCGGAATCAGTAGAAAAAATATTTGTACATAGTGCAATAATAAAGAAATTATCTTATTTAATTTATTGATTTATATGACCATCACCATAGGCTGTGCTTGAAAGGCTTATAAATTTGGAATCAAACTCCAAGGATAATGTCAATCCAAATGATGTATACTCTCAAGTCTTTAGTAAGGAGAAACATGGGCATGTTAGGACATATGGGTTGGATGCTTCCTCTGATAATCTTTGGGCAAAAATTTTGGTTGTATGAAGAGTCTAAAGATGCAAATAGATACTACAAATGAGGTTTGTAAACCTAAAGAAAATCTACAATCTGTTCAATATATAAGAAATACTGATGTGAAAGTCTAATTAGCAGATTTAAAGACATTGGTAGAATCTATGCAAGGTTGGTAGACTGAGGCTGGCATATATGCTATAGCTTCTTATATTAGACAAGTATATTTATTTTAGTAAATATTTTCATAATTGTCTAATTTAAATATACAGATGAACCTTAAACTCTTTATTCAATATAGGATATTGGTGTCTCTACTAATAATGACGAGACACCAATACAAAATTACTCATCTTCTTCAAGCTGCCATATTGCTACATCTCACCAGGTATTCAATTATACCTTTAAGTTTTGCATTCTTATTAGTCCTATTTTCTAAATATCGTATACGATTCTTTAATTTGATTTTTATGCTTCTAAAATATACTATTTGATGTCAATTATAATAAAGTGAACCAGCAGGTGAGTCAAATACTTAATGCACATATAGATAATTCTTAGTTTATCTAATTACTAAACAACTTCATTTCTCATTCTAAAGCCAAATTCTATGTATATTCATATACAACCCAAGTGAATTTATATTTTTTTTAAATTGAAATGATTTTATCTATTTAGAGACAACGTACCTCAAAAAAGGCAAAATTACAATGTTCTATTTCTATTTCTATTCAAGTAACTAAAACTTGTTAGGCTTTAATTCAATTTTTCTAGTTCATATACATATGCTTAGATTTATTAGGCTCTCTTTATATAAATTTTTTTTGTTTCTTGATTAACATTATACATTCAAAGTGAGGTTGTCCTAAAAGCCTATAAGTTTTTTATAAACCTATTGCACAATGAGTTTTCTAAGTAAAAATCTACTGACCATGGTAGGAAAGGATGTATTTAGATATCAATTTTGAGCAGTACAAGTTAATATGGCATGTGTATCTTGGGAGCTTCTAATAAGACCTTGAGATCAACTAAGAAGAATTATAGATATGAGATATTCAATTGTCTAACCTTCAATCTAGATATTAACAAACTATTCATGTATTTATTACAATTCATTTTTTTAACCAATACAACAATTATGAATCATAAGCTAATTATGTATTCCTTTACCTTTACAGGTGGTACTTGCTAAAGATTAATTGGTGTATCTTTATTTATCTCAATAAAGAACTTTTTTAGTATCATTACTATGGCTAAATTGTTCATGGATGTTATTTAGTATATATGTTACCATGTAAAGGAACTTTTTTCATTTTGGCTAATTAAATTTAGTTTTGCTATACATTTGGTTCTTATAGATATCAATGATAGATTAACATTTTCATTTTGGTAATTAAATTTAGCTTTCTCTACATATTTGGTTCTTATAGATATCAATGATAGATTAGAAAATATGTTTCTAATAAATATATGAATATTTTATACAATATTTTCATATGTTTAAATGTCACTGAAAATATCATAAAAATCTCTTATGGAATGCCACAATAAGTACTAAAATCCCATATTTTCAAATATGGCAACATGCAATAAAAATTCTATTATATATGTCTTTCCCAATACTTCCTAATGCCAGTAAAAATTATGATAAAGTATTTCCAAAAGTACCAAATCTCCCACATTGGAAAATGATGCAAAAGAAGATAATATTTAAATAAATAGCTATTATATATGGTTTTCTAATACTTATAAATGATGGCAAAACCACGATACTCTCCAAATATTGGGAAAGATCCATTTAGAATGCCATTGAAAACATTAAATCTCCTACATTTGAGAAATGTGAGGATTAACCCCCACATCAAATTAGTCAACACTTGCCCAACATGTTTAAAAAATATAGAGGTTATGATGGGTGATATTTTTTTAATTTATCAGCACTTTTGAAATATGGTGGTGAGGAGGAGGAAGGAGTCACTGACAATGAGAAGGTTGATGAGAAGAGTGGAAACCATTGCCCAAGAGAGCAAAAATAGGCATAAAAGTATCCACATCAGTCACTTTGTCCACATCAGCAACCCTTTGACAGCAAGTGATAGTGCATGATCATCTCTGTCATGACTATCTAATGAAATTCATCTTTAGAGTTTCAATTAAAATAATTTGTAAGATTTATAATCTAATTATTCAATATTCAAGTTCAGGATAAAAATGAATATCCCAAAAAATTCAGAATTTTTGACATCTTTAGGCATATTGAAATGATATTCAACTAGCTGGATGGTGTAGTTGCGCAGATTAACTGATTCTTCCTTTGTTTACCATGATAACCCTGTCAATCTCTCTCTCTCTCTCTCTCTCTCTCTCTCTCTCTCACTCTCTCATACACACATGCAAGCATTTTAATACTGCCAGTAGCTTTCGTTGAAGTTACTGTGAGGCTGATTAAAGAAGATGATGTCCAAAGTATGCTAGCGCACAAAGCTCAAGTTCCCGGCTCTTGGACCGGTAGGAAGCTTGCGACAAACAACCATTTCTTTGTCTCCTGTCCATCAGTAGATATTGTTCATCAACTAATGACTACTGGGTGAATCAAAGGAGAAGGTTTTCATCTTCAGGTAAGTCACTGGGATCAATTCCGAGGTAGACTCCCACACAAACTCAAGCTGAAGGTAGGTGCGAGTCTCTTAAACCTCCCACTTGTTTGCTGAAATTCTGAGGCTGTGGCTGCTATTATTTTGAGTTTTGGCATCCCACATAGAGCAAGTAGAAATTGTTTAAGTTGGGAAGATCTCACCAGCTTTGATCTTCAGTTCTTTTGTGAAGATGTTGATGATATACCCGAATCAATTGCTGTCACAGTAGGACCCTTTTTATACATGTGAAGGTCAAAATTAACTTTATTTCTGAGTATGTTCCTTTCAGAGACTCATCGGATAGCAGTGATTCTAAAAATGAGGATGAAGATGATGTAGAGTTCTGATATGGTGAAAAGAGCGGAGCAGATGAGACAGGGGGTGCAAAGCGAAGAACTAGTGCAACTGATACTCCTTCCCCAAGCTGGAGGCCGTCTCAAGATTGACTCACATGAAGTTGTGGCCTCCAAATGCATGCTGAAGGAAACCTATCCCACCTCGGTAACAAATTGTAGCCATTCCTCTACTCTCTAATTTGGAACTTAGTCACTAATCCGGCTTCTTCAGCAATACCTACAAGCCTACCCACACCCTTTCACCTAACCGTGATACACTTAGCTACCCCCATTGACATCACTGTCAAGCCAACCTCTCATCCTATAACTACTGATGTCAGATCAGATTTAAACCGTTGGAGCTCCTTTGCTCTCCTCGGCCCTGCCTCAAATTTGAACCCAGCTCCGGTCGACAACCAACCGTTGGTACTTGTTTCTACTGTCTTTGCCAGGATCCTTGATACTTTAAAAGCACCGCATGGACCGACTACACTCCCTACGTACTACTCCTCACTCCTACAACAACCTACTCATCGACCCTAACATAAATGATCGCAAGCCACAACAGCTAATGGCTATCGGTAATTCAAACATAGTGTAAGGCAGAGGGCAAAAAGGTTAAGGCTTTGGGATTGATCGAAGATTCTCTCAATGAAGCTGATATTTTTTTTATCAACTCCCTCACAAATATAGAACTCATTAAGCTTGGCAACCAGTGTGGGATCATTCTCAACCAAGCTAGTCAGATCACAGCCATTGAAAAGCTCAGAGAGATGGAATTTCACCACTGCAAAATGCCTATTGCCTCAACTCATACTTGATGAGAATCATCCACATCTTCAAGCACCATCTATGTGATTTCAAACAGAATTGCAAGAACTTGGCTTCACAGACTTTTGGTTCCTCTAATCTCCCACAAGCATGTATTATACTTTCTCCTATCCTACTAAACACCTAGATCTAAAGCTTTTTTGGAATGGAAAGTATGCAGATATCTAAAGCTGCTTTTCTTTACATAGGCCTATACAATTACTATCTATCAATAATACAGCTTCTCCGTATAAACCTCTGCACTCAACGTTCTGAAAACCAAATATGTCAATCCTATATTGAAATACTAGGGGTCGGATAAACCAAACAAGAGGCGTGCTATCAAGGAAGTCATCGGACTTTCAAAATGTACAATAGCCTACCTTCAAGAGATGAAACAGGAGAAGATGACTCATCAACTACAAAAAAGTATTTGTGGCATACAGTTAAGCAAATGGAATGCAAAGGATGCACTCAGCTTATTAGGGGCCTTCTAACATGCTGGGATCCCACCGTGGCAGAAGGGCAGCCTCTTAACCAATGTCGATATTCCATCACCACTCGGTTCACATGCAAAACATCTGGATTTATATGGATAGTAACGAATGTATATGGTCCCCATGAGCAAGCAGAAGAAAATGTTCTTCTCAGAACGTAGACAACTACGACAAAAGCATAACGAACCATGGATTCTGATGGGGACTTCAATACAGTTAGATTTTCTACAAATTGGAAAGGCAAGAGTAATAATGCCTCAGCATCAAACCTGTTTAACATCTTTGTAAATAGCAACTTGCTTCTAGAACTTAACATCAACACTCGACATTTCACATGGTCTAACCTTAAAGAAGAAGCAACACTGGCCAAGCTTGATAGATGTTTTGTTCTTTAGATTGGCACAGGCGGTACCCTCTGGCAGTACTCTGCACCCTTGTTCGAACAACATCTGATCTCACTCCTCTCATCTTACATCAGACATGAAGACTACAAGCTATACCTTCAAACAAATCTTTTCGATTTGAAAACCTATGAACAAATCAAGTTTTGGTGGGAGCAGGCACCCAAAGCACATGAAGCAGCTGATAACATGGTCCAAAAGCTGAGATTTCTAAGATCCCAACTTAAGCACTAGAATAAAGCCACTGTAGGAAATATCATTTCAAGGAAAGAAGAACTTCGAACAAGAATTGACTCTTGTGATGCCGAAGAAGAATTAAGACAAGTAACATCCCTTGAGATAGATGAACGGACGCGTCTCAAATCAGAACTAGACTGTCTTCTAAAACAGGAAGAAGATTTGTGGAAACAACATTCTAGAATGCAGTGGCTGCAAAATGGCGATCACAATATGAAGTTCTTCTATGTCTGGGCAAGCAACAGGAAAAGGAAGAACACAATCACTGAAATCTGGCAAAGCGATCATAAGATCACTGAACAACAAGAAATCCACTAGACCTTCAACAACTTCTTTTCAGCATTACTAGGCTCGACTGAAGAATGCCTCATCCAAGCTGATTGAAAGACTCTTTACCTAGAAGGACCTCTTGATCTCACTGACACCGAACATCCATTTACGAAGAAGAAATCAGAGATGCAATGTATGACTTGGCTTCTGAAAATCATCAGGACCTGATGGTTTTCCATTTTCTTTCTATAAGTGATTCGGGAGTATAATCAAACATGATCTCATGAAGCTACTCCAAAACTTCTACAGCCACTCAGCCAATATAGATCGTCTGAACTACTCATTCATCATCCTTATTCCAAAAAATAATGGTGATTGCTCAGTCAAAGATTTCAGACCAATAAGTCTGATTAATGGAGTGATAAGAATTATTTCAAAAACTCTCTTGAAAAGGCTCTCAAGGAAAATGGATTTGTTAGCTTCATCATCATAGCTTGATTTCATTAGAGGAAGAAATATATATTTTCGAATGCTTTACAATGACCATGGAAAATATAAACTTCTGCAAAACTAAAGCACACAAGGGTCTCATTTACAAAGTCAACTTTGAAAAAGCTTTCGACAATGTGGACTGGAGCCTTCTGTTGAAACTGCTGTCAGCAAGGGGTTTTAGTTTCAGGTGGTATCGATGGATAGAAAATCTTGTATGCACAACTAAATCATCAGTCCTTATTAACGGCGATAAAGGGAAGCCTTTCAAATTGAGGAAGGGCCTCAGGCAAGGAGATCCTCTATCTCCTTAACTCTTTTTTTAGCTGTCGACACGCTTGATAGAATGATCAAATCAGCAAGTAGATTCAATCTCATTGCCAGTATTGGACTATCTAACATCACAAGGCAACTTCAGAGCCTTCAGTTCGTAGATGACATACTTATTTTTTGCGGATATGATCAAAAATATATTAAAACTCTTAAATTCCTACTCTATAGTTATGAACTGACGGGCCTCAAATAAACTTTGACAAGTTCCAAGTTCTAGGCTTGAGAATTGCTAAGACAGCACTACAGCAAGCTACATCTATCCTAGGAAGCAAGGTAGCTACATTTCCTATTACTTATTTGGGTCTTCCACTCCACCATTTCAAACTAAGAAAGACCGATTAGAATCCACTTCTTGAGAAAGTTCAGAAGAAATTGGCTGGTTGGAAAGATAAATTACTTAACCTCTTGGGTAGAATAGTGCTCACTAATGCTATGCTTACAGGGATCCCACTATTCTAGATGAATACTCTACTTCTTCCTCAATTCATTATCAAATGAATTGACAAAATTCGTTGGTCATTCATATGAAGAGGGAATGAAGAATATAACCAAGGGCACTCCAGAATGCGATGGTCGAATGTTTGTCGACCAAAAAAATTTGGAGGACTGGGGGTACTCAATCTGAAAATCTTCAACATAATCCTTCTTTGTAGATGGTGGTGGAAGCTCTACTCCAATGCTGCCGACCCACGGTGTAGATTTATTACCTCTATCCACCCAGCTTCACACTGGAGAATAAAGGGTGCACGCAAATCTACTTCTTCATTCTGGAATGGTTTAGAGATTATTCACGAATCATTTTAACTCTTAATCAGCTTTAAAGTCTGCAATGGAAATAAAGCTTTGTTTTTTGAAGACAGTTAGCTACATAATCATTCACTGAAGGACTTGTTTTCGCATCTATACACATTAGCATTGAATTGTAACAATTCAGTGGCAAAGGTACTAAGCAATCCACTTGATAATAGATCTTCAGCACTCCTCTTCCATAAAGATACCTGGATGACTTTCAGAGACTACAAGAAAGCATTGAACAAGTTACTTTAACGGAACAACCTGATACTATAAAATGAAAATGGTTCAATAACAAGGATTTTACAGCACAGAGGATCTATTACTTTCTGCAAGATGGAGGAATAAGGCCACTAACGAGTAAAATTGTATGGAAACTTCTGATATCAGAAAAAGCCAAACTATTTGCTTGGTTATGTGCTCATAACAAAACTCCCACGAAAGCCAATCTTCGTGATAGAGGAAGAACCGGGATAGCCCACTGCGCACTCTGTGGAGATTTATTAGAACAACAGCCATCTAATGCTTAACTGCCCTTTCTTAAGAACGGTCTGGAATCAGGTACTTCAGACCTGCAACTGTCCGAATTCCCATCTACATTGGATACCCTATGGGGCACATGGAGGTTCACTAATGTACAACAAGATCGAAGGCTTGGACTAGACGCTCTACTCGTAACTGGCCAGTGGTGTCTTTGGAAAAGTGAAACAAAGGATATTCAATTTTCATGCTTACTATCCATGACCGGTTGCTCAGCTAACTGTATCACTTTTCCTTTTGTTAGGATTTGAAGTCTCGAGATTCAGCCCACATTGAGCCCACAGTGAGGTTCGCGGCGAAAAACGGAGTCCAATGAGACCAAGATCATCTGAAACGGAGCTCGAATGGAGGAGATAC
>KE510501.1:8491-23935 GCA_000441515.1 Elaeis oleifera | reverse complement strand
AGAAAAATCAGAGTTCTCAGAGAGAAGGAGGGCACCAGGGCGAGACTGTCGGATAGAGTGGAACTCTTGGAGGAGGAGTGCGGGTTTAAATAGACCCCAAGATCCGGCGTAATGATGATTGCGAATCCCCTCTAACCGGTCTCTATTCGCTGCGTGTCCCACTCACCACAGCGGGTGGTTAAAAAGTGGCAGACGGCTGGCAGAGCCTTTATTGCGCCATGCCTGGAGCGCCGTTCCACTGTAAGTTTCGAAAAGCCTTTCGAATCGCCTCGATTTGAAAAAACTCCGACGCACACGCATTAAATGCCAAAATATCTGAGGACAACTATGCACATAAGACAAGAAAGCAACTTCGGCTGTGAAAACATCTCTATACTTCATTCGAAATTCGAACTCGAAAGTAGGGGACTGGTGTTGGGTATAAAATACCCCCAGCCGAAGTTCATATCTGGAGTGACCCTCCCGTGGCTCTCCCGGCTTCCGACCCTGGTTGACACATCTCCGGACTTCTCCGGCGGCCGAGCTTCCACAATGTTCCCAAGCCTCGTTGACAAATGAGCTTCTACGGTGTCCACTACAAGTGTTGACCGGACTCCTCCGATGGACGAACTCCTACCGCACCCTCCGGGCTTCTCCAAGATGGGCTTTTTCAGTCGTCTATCAGGCTGCTCCACGCGCTCTCCGGACTCCACTACCGGCCGACCTTCTACAGTGATCGACCATTCTTCGGACCTCTTTCAGATCCTTTCCAGCCACGATCAACTCCAATCCGAACTTCTTTCAGAACTTCGACAGTGGCCGAACTTCCCCAACACCAAATCTCTACGACGGTCGACCACCTCCTGGACTCCGTCCGGACTCCTACGGGAGTCGGTCCAATTCATCCGAACTCCTACGGGAGTCGGACTTCTTCTCTAAATTTCTATTGCAGGAAGGTTCCATCCGGGCTCCTGCGGGAGACGGTCCACTGCCCCGAACTCCTTCGGGAGTCGAACTCCAATTGCAGGTAAACTTCCTCTGGACTCCTACGGGAGCCGGACCATTACTCCGAACTCCTATTGCAGGTTGACCTCCGCCGAACTCCTATGGGGGCCGGACCACTGCCTCAAATCTCTACTGCGGAAAGACTTGAGCTCCTACGGGAGCCAGACGACCTACGCCGAACTTCTACTGCAGATGGTCTACTTGAAATTCCTATTACGAATGGTCTACTCCGAGCTCCCACCAAGAGCGGTCTACTCCGAGCTTCTACTATAACCGGGCTACTTCAGATTTCTACTACGAGCGGTCCACATCGGATCTCCATAGTAAGCCTCCATCCGAGCTTTTATTGTAAGCAAATTCTTTTTGAACTCCTATTGCAGGCGGACCTCGACCGGGCTTCATCAATAAGTGTCCCATCCGAACTTCTACAAAAGTCAGGCTCCGATCGAACTCCTACAGCTGATAGATTTCGAGCAAACTTCTACAACGGACGGGCTCCAGCAGCAAGACTCCCCCAACGACCAATTACTTTCGGTGTTTTCCATGCCTCTCCGACCGTCGACCTTCTACAGCGTCAACCGACCTTCAGCGACTCCAGCCGGGCTCCAACAGTGTTCCACTGGTCCCTCCTACGGACAGGCTTCTACGACACCTTCTGAATTCGGTCAAGCAGTCAACCATCAGCCGAACTCCTCATGGAATCGGACCTCTCCGGCAGACAGCTCTCCAATAAGTTCTGCGTCAGGCCAACTCCAGCCGGACTTCGCCAACTGAAAGTCTCCGCCCGAGCTTCTACGACAAATGATTTCGACCTGCCGCGCCAACACCTAAGGCACCTGTCGACAGCGGTTTCGTCAGCGACCTCGAAACATCCGAGCTCCTCTCAGACAGAGAGCTATTCCACTCCTCCAGACACCCCCACCGAGCTTCAGCCGACAGGCTCAGACTCCCTGACAGGTCACAGTAATGGCCACGACTCTGCTCTATTTTCTGTGACGGACCCCATGCGGCTCCATTATGCTCTGGCAAGTCACGACAACAGACACCACTCCACTCTCCACAATAGACTCCACGTGGCAGGCCACGGTGATAGCCACGACTCCATCCCACTACTCTCCGTAACAAACCTTCATGGCCCTGAACGGCCCACCACCAGGCGGTTCAGGCGTCGCTATCAGTTTGTTACGCCCTCTCCCTATAAATATGGACCCCCAGATACGTTATTTTCTAAGCTCTAGTCTCTATCTCAAAACTCTGCTAAAATTTTCGTTCGAGCACTCCATTCTTGTTGAGGCAGAGAACTGACTTGAGCGTCGGAGAGTCTTACCGAAGTAACTCCAACTCTGATTTAGACTTCCTTTTGCAGGTCCCGGCAGCGACCGCAGCATCCTCGACTCCAGCTTCTCCGACACTGACGGATTTCTGCACCAACACATGCCATATATCTTCACGTATAAAATTATTTTATGTGAGATTTTTTTATATCAAAGAGTCTTTTCCTTATCTATCTCTCATCCAAATTTGATTTGATTTTGATAAAAGAAAGGTTCTAAAATTAGATTTTAAAATATTTCTTATCAAGAGAATCTGTTCTCATTCAGATCTATCTCTCCATGTCAATAAATTTTTTCTCCTTATATGTGAGATATTTTAAGGAGATTCTTTATGGGAGATTAGTTGGAGAACTAGTTTACCATAAAAAATATGGGAAGGGGTGTCCCATATTTTTTTGGTATGTTTTGGGATGTAGAATTGTGAAGGAAAGTAGAATCCTGTAAGAGTCCAGGATCACTAGGACTCTTTACCCACCTTCTTATATGCCTATAAAAGGAGCTTTTATGATTTTTTTTTATGTGTGTAAGATACCAGAAGAGAGTTCTTCACGTGGTGAAAGTTTGGGTATAGTTCATGGCATAAAAAATAGGGAGGAGGGTCCTCTCTCTTGGGGTGTGCGCAAAAATCTGAATTTCAGATTTTTGATCCTTTAGGTTTAAGAAGAGGAAATAAATGGAAGAAAATTATTTTCTTCTCCATCTTTCTTTTACCTCTTCATCTCCTCCAGAAGTTCATTTTTAACCTTTGAAAGATTTCAGATATTTGAGGAAAGGATCCAGATCGACCAAGAAAAGGTCTTCGCGTGAGCTAGCACTCCCGAGAAGATCGATCAGATCGGAGCTTCGAGTGGATTTTTCGTAGAGGCCGGATGCGTGTGCGACTGTGAGCAATCAACAAAGACTTTTTTTACCATGTTCTCAACAGTGATGATCGTCGACCCATACTCAGGTATCGAGTTCTGAACTCAGATTAGAAGTAGATGTGATCTATTGCTCACATGCATGCATGCTGATTTTATCTTCAGTATTTTTTAGATTTTATATGTAACATAACATATCATAGATCCCAGAGTAGGTTGATTTGATGATTAGATCATATGTATGTTAGATTAATTTGATTAATCTAATTATCTTTCGTTGTAATTTTTTCGAAAAATTTCAAAATACATGCATGAAATCGCCTATACATTCCAACAGCAAGTATAAGATTTAGAGACTAATCAAGCTCATGTCCAATTTTTGGCCCTCAAATTAGGGTCAATTAGGTTGGGAAGATGATATAAACCTAAGAAAGGATTGGATTGGTTGGGAAATGGTGCTCAACATGATTAGATATAAACATTTGTAATTAGAGCATTGATTTGGTTAGGTTTAGATAGAATAGTGTTGATTTGGTCAACTAACATTGGGATCAGGTTGGATCAAATGGGCTAAGATTCAGGTTGGATGGATTAGATTTGGGTAAGATAAATTGTGGTTTAGATCAAATAGACTAGGATTTGTTATCACTATATAAGAAAATTCTTCTCTCTATAAATGGAGGTATTTACAATATGCCTCTATTTGACTAAGACTACGAATTGGTGGGTGAATACCAAAGCAAAGGATGTCAAAATCCAATTGCAGAAGTAGAATGAAGCAAAAGTCACATGGACAAGATTGTCATTTTCAGAATATATACCGATATGGTGTAAGTACGAATGCAAATGTTAATACAAATGTAAAAGTTGCATTTCATGTCCCTCGTAGGTTGCATTAGGAGAGGTGGTGTACAGCTTGACTTGAGGGATGAGAGACTTATTGGCTATTAAATATATAACCAAGCCACAGGAGAATGCTGGTAGTTTCTTGCACAAGGCCACTTATCGTGATGGGTACTCGTGTTCCAAGATTGCAACACTTAAACAATGATTGGTGTCAACCTATTTTGGCTTGGAGCGTTTGGGCTACTTTAATCATTAAAACCATTGCTGAATGCATGTGATGCCGTGGTTGCGACTTTTTTGAGAAAGAAAGATAAAATATGTTGAGATTTCTGAGGCAATCATGTTTAAGTCTAGAGTATTGGTAGCAGCATACAATAAATTTAGAAAAGCAGGCTAAATATCGACTAGTGTCATTATTATATAGTGAACCCTTCCAAGAAGTTCAAGGGCACCTTTAGCTTATTAAGGTTCACTCCAAAAGAGTTTTTAGGGCTTTTGAAGAATTTTGAATTTTTTATATTTTAAATCTTTTAAGTATTTGAAAAGGTTGCTTCCCTTGTAAGAGATTATGTTGGAAATTTGGAAAGACTCTATGAAAATTTAATTTTTCAAAATTTTGAAATCTTTTGGATTTCGCTGGAGCCAAAATCTCTTGATAAGTTTATTGAAAGAGAAAAGGGAAGACTCCACTAGCAATTTTAATTTTTAAGTATTTTAGAAAATCTAGCATGTTTCTATAATTGAAGAATTTTTAAGATTTTTTGATCTTCTAAAGATTTTTTCGAATCTTAAATTTGCTTCAGGTGCTATGTTAATTTGTGAGACTCCTACACACACTGAAGATCATAACAGTGATGGGCATAGGTCTCATGATCGTTGAGGCAACGATTGACTTATCCACTCGACTAAGAGTCTACCAATTTATGTAACTATATAAAGAACCAATGTCCTGCATTTCTCTCATTGGCTGTTTTCAAGTTTTGACTTTCTCTTTCCTATCTCTTTTCTATTTCTTGGGGTCATGACACCACGTTGAGATGCTAAAAAATATTTCTTGAGGAGACTGATCTTACCTTCATTACTTGATGAAACTCATCATATTTTTTTCTTCTTATTTTGTTTTTTTTTTTCTTACTTGATTTATTCATTTTTAGGCATTATTAGAGTTGAGTTTTGTTATGCGTGATTGCAGATCATGAACTGTTATGTCGATCATCTAGATCATATGGAGGTTATGGTGTATAAGCTTGCTTCGGGAACTATTAAAGCATTAGGAAGTTCTAGAGTGGGCAATCTTTTGTCCACACTCTTTGTAAGCACTCTCGATCTAAAAAGAACTTATACCACCTCTCCATTGATAAATTCATCCTTACCCTTACTAGCATCACCATGCTTATGCAGTTACAGTTAACCTACATATTGGTGAACCCCATGCTACCACTATCAATGATGAGATTGCCATGCAGCTTGGAGATGCAATCCCTTAAGGCAAGATGGATGGGGCTAGATTAACATGGTGTAGCTATGGGTCATGTTCAAATAGGGGTTGAACAATGTAGTGGAGGTTCCTAGATAGCGATGAATGGAGTGAAGAGCTTCTAAATGTATGGAGTGAAATACTTTCAGAAATCAATTGGTCAGTTGATAGCTCCTGATCTTCTTACCTCCAGTGTATGGACAATTAGGAGTCATTCCAGAGCATGAGCTGGGGAATTCCTACTATGCAATCCTCGTCAACTCCGTTCGAGAGTGGAGCATGCTATGGAGTCCTATTGTCTATAGTTTTGCATGTTTGTCTGAGATAAAAAAGCTAGTATAATTTATTAATTTTTACATTTTTTTCTCATATTTGTAGTTATTTGTTTTCTCCAACCCATGTCTTATGTGGCAAGGGGTAGTAAGTTCATTAGTAATTTCTCCATATATCTTTTGCATATGTACCAGTACAAATAAGGCTTATTGCATATTTACCATCCAAAATCAATTTTTACATGTGTATCATTCAAAATTGTCTTGGTTTTACATAGATACCTCCCAAGCTAGATTTTTCACTAGAAACACTAATAAATAGCTATTTTGAGTATCATTTGACACTATTATCCTTCTATGTTAATACTCTTAAAAAAATAATATTCAGCTTATATTGAATGATCTATGTCTTTATATAAATTTTGCAAGAGTATTAATACAAAGGGTAATAAAGTTATTTATTTAAATTGATCTTTTATGGGTGATACGATGATAACTCAAAAAAATCATTCAAAAATTCACTTAGGTTTCTCGCACTAGTTTCTTTACTTCATTAACTGGCAACGTTTTATGACTTCAATGCAAAGCAAGCAAAGAAATAACCCCACTAGCTTGGTAAATTTTCAATGTTATTTTTGAGTTACTTAAGTATGATGTATAAATAATAATTTTCAAAGGATAAATATACAATAAACTATATTTGCATATATATCATGTATATATATGAGTTGAACAATACGCTTTATCCTAATTCTTTGAAAAAGAAGTTAACAAGTTAAAATTAATGATAATCTGTCCAAATTCTAGATTTAAACCATTGAACATGATCTGAGCTAAAAATTCTTAAAAACTTAGAAAAAAATTATCGAAACACCTACTCAATTTTGGGTCATTTTCACTTTGTTCTTTCCAAGTTTAAAAAGTTTCAATCTGATACTTGGAATTAGTTAAGTGATTTGGAATTCCTTGAAATTAGTTAAGTGATTCAATGTGATTTCGAGTGCCATCTGGTGCCTAATGTTGTCAAGGCATCGTCTATAAGGACATCATTACTCCATCTTCTTCCCTTCTTTCTTTGTCTCTTTGAAAATACATGCGTCCACTCCTGAGCTCTCCTCTCTTCTTTTCCATCGCATCTTGCCAATAGAGACCATGAAATAAGATCCTATCCCATATTCCCTTGGGTGCTGAGAGTTGTTAGCATTAAATGTAGTCTAATCAAGCTCGAATCTGTTGCATTCTTCCACTTTATCATATTCTCCACATATTCTTCACCATTGGCAAAGAGGACCTCCTCTCCTTAACTCGGGTCTAGAAGCTCTTGGACACCTTTCTATTGACCAAGAATAGTTTGCATGGTCCTCTTCAACAACAAGGGGATCCTCTCTCATACTCCTCTCAACCATCTCATCTCTAACTTGTTTAAGCATGGTATCAAAGTTTTTGATGTCTGCAATATTATTAGAGATGGGATCAACTAGATCAATAAAGAAAGATGCACCTTAAGATCATTCTCATCACTCTCAATCCTTCGCACAAGACCCTTCATGATGGCCAACTCCACACCTGTCAAGGCCCCCATCAATCTCACCATGCTCATACTTGCAAGAAGGAGGTCCTCTTTGTCCTTAACCACCACAATCTATTTCTTTCCAAGTTGGCTTCTTTTCTTTCTCAAGATTAGTCAGTATTCTCTTTCTTCTTCTTCTTTCTTTCTATATGGGTAAGGACTATGATGTTCTACTTTTGTCATCTTTTCTTGGACTTTGGTATTCTAATATTAGAGGCCTTGTTCTTTTCTTCTTGTTGTTGAAAGAAGAGTGCCCTATAGGTCAATCATATGAGTGATATGATTAGATTTTCTTTATAAACTTTCAACTCATGTAATGACATTATTCATTGAGGCATTGATTCATCATTATAGCTGCATGTTATTATATTTAAGATTATAATGAACCTCATGGATTAGGATAATGATTTTAAGATCATAAAGAGTTCATGCTTGTAAAATTTAAAATCTTAAAATTCTAATCCTAAATATTCTTGATTGTATAAATATTAAGTTGGAGATCAATATTTCAGATAGACTGCCACATCCTATATATGCTTGTTGAAAAGGATGGCTGATTTTATAAGTCACTTGTGTGAGACACTAATACAAGGACGTAGATGCTCATTAGGTAATGAGTTCACTGATTTGACTCACTGATAAAGAACATCTTATGGAGCTTTACTTGTATGTCAAAAAATAGTTCTCTAAATGAAAGTTGTGCAAGTGATCTTTAGATCTGAGACCGTCATGAAATCTTGTGTATATGAATCCATATTTTAGTTTATACCCAGGCATGGCATTAAGACATGCATGAGATGTTCTGGATATGGTGGAGTAGGTGTGGAGGTTATGAGTCGGACAACAAGGAATAGATTATTCTTAGTAAGAGGAGATGACATCCTATGCATTCTCATCTTTAGATGACTCAGAAAGTCTTTTAACCAAAAGCAGGATGAAGATTAGAAAGGATTTCTAATACTTCATTATTGGAGTCATCAATGCTTAATGAAGAATTGATATGAATATATGTTTGAGTTTGACGTAATTCTATGCTCATGAACATATTCGAGATACGGAGATGATCGAAGGATTGTATTGTATGGTAACTTGTCACTGAAGGATATATTTGATATTTTTATCAAATTTTATATCTTCTGGATAGCCATGATACGTTGTTATATATCAATCTTAATTTATAGGTTTGATTGAATAAAGTATTTAATTCAATCACCAATTAGAAGAGTTCTTATTACTGAACTCGATCAGCATGGTTTGGACCTTAATCGATTAGAAGAGTTCTCATCAAATTGGATCAAACATGCATCCGGATCTACTACCGACTAGATGTGGAACCCAATGGATCATACACATTAAAAATTGATCAAGAATCTATTTGATATGGTTGATTAAAATTTTGGATCCAATCAGATTTTTGATAAGTATACTAGCTCATGTGGAAAATCTAGCTCCTTGAATCAGATTCAAACTGGATTCAAATTTTATTCTTGATCAAATCAAATTGAGCCATGGGCTAATTTGGATTTGGATCTATATGTGGCTGCCATTGGATGGTGCCACATGGCCTTGTGGGGCACCATTTACCAAGAGTCCAAGCTTGCAGGGACTTTTGGCCCGCTAGATGTTGGGCGCACATATCTTCGCATGTTGAGAAGGAGTAGAGTCCTTCTCACATGGGATTAAGACCCATGTGGCAGCCCCATCACCCTCTATTCCTTGGATTTCATCTTGAAGTATGGATTGGCTTTTTTTGGAAATATTTTGGCATGAAAATAACTTGGAATGCAGCGCACGTGAAGGGAAAGTGAAGTCAAGCAATGGTTCATGTGAAGAGTCCTTCTGCCAAGAGGCAGAAGGAGGTAGTCCTTACTTGATTATCCTGCTATTTGAATCAGATTCAAATGAGGATTAACATGGTATTTTTTTAGCATTATTTGAAAGACGAAGGGACACCATAAACACCCCTTTGTGTGCGCATGAGCGACGATGGGTGAAGGGTTATGCTGCTTTTGAAGTGAAGAGTCCTTCTGCCATGGGGCAGAAGGCAGCATTCCATATCTGAAATACCTGCCATTTGAATCCTTATTCAAATAAGGATAAATATGGCAAGTTTTTAGGCTTATCTAAATAGCGGAAGGATGCCAAAGAGTCGCTTGATTGCAACGTGTGTAAGGAGTTGTGAAGTGGCGCGTTGCTTCAGAGAAGAGTTCTTCTGTTTGAAGGAACTCTCTTTCAAGACATGCTACCTTTTGAGGATGTGAGAAAGAGTTGTGACTCTTCCCCACATGCCCTTTAGTCACCTATAAAAGGCCCATGGTGTTGGGATTCCAACCCATTCCGAAAACTCTTCCCGAGTCCCCTCCTAGTCTAAGATAAGACTTTCTTTTCTCTTCCTAGTCTTAGGATAAGGCTCTTGTGTTTAAGACAAGCCTTGAGAAGGTGAAGTCAGGTTCTTGAAGAAATCCGATCGGTGTAAGGATATTCGAGCTCTAGAGGCTAGAACTCTTGAGGCAAGGTTCAAGTTGGAGCGCTGTCTTTGGATCAGCTCCTGTGTGGATCACTGTTGGAGGTGAACACTTGGACATCTTATGGAAGTAATACTTCACTAAATTAGAATTTAAAAGGTATGCTTCCTAATACTTCTTGTATATTTATGCTTTGATTGTTATTGTCAAGAATTCTGGGTTCTAAGATTTTAAACATCTGGACCTTCTACTGCACCACTAAAATCCAATAGTGGTATCAGAGTCTCCTTGATTAATACAATCAAAGGGTAGTATGTTGGCATGATTTGAATTTTTTAAGATTTCGATTCGGACTAAGAGTTGAGTCCGATTGAACATCCAAACCCTAGTCACGCTTGAGATTTGTTTTGATGCTTTACTTCAAATTATATTGTCTTGATATGATTATGCATCATTATGGAATGTATGAAGTGCATTATGAAATATAATCTAGATAGTGATCACCTAGGGTTTCGAATAGGTTTGATTCGGATCATGAGATGAGTCTGATTGAATAGCTGAACCCTAATCTATCTTAGAGATCTATTTGGATGCTTTAATTCAAGATATGATTCACACCTGGCATAGCATGATTATGTAGCATTGTGAATTTATTAAGTAGGATGTGCACAAGACCATATAACCCTCCTAAAAATTATATTAAGTCATAGTGGTGATAATCAAAAGCGATCTAAGTTTGACAGTGATTGATCGATTGGTGTCTAAGGTAAGTGTTCTTGAGCGGTGGTTACTTAATTAGGACTGTTGCGAAAGCATGCAGGGTCTCTCATCAATCTTATACTTACCTGACTAATTAGATTAATTAATCTAAATTTAGGATGCTTAGAGTTTAGGACCACTACATAGGCCTTCCTTCATGCTAGGCCAATACCATGTCAAAAAACTTTAGTAGATTTGTTATGCAACCACAAGACTTACTATAGGGATTGATGTGGGTTGTCTTGGTGCATAGTAGATGCTTACGGCATATTTGGATGTATTACTTTATTGTGTAATCATAAGGACAACATTATTCAAATATGACTGTATGAAAATGAAGGATCTGACTTAATTAAAATATTATAGTTTGTTGTGCAACCATAAGGCTATAAATATTTTAGAGGCAAGATTATATTGAGAATTACATGAGATACAATTGGAAAGATTTTCTACTTTTGAACTCATTAAAAGTTTATTGTGCAATCATAAGATTTTTATGAAGAATTAGGATCTCAATCTCACTAAAAAATCGGATTAGAATTTCTCGCTTTCTATACGTGAGGGATATAGTATTTGATAAAATAGTGAAAATATAACTAGATAGAAGACCTCATCTAATTATGTATGTCATCATGAGTGGTCTACTTATACTATTGTTCTTAGTTCATATTGATTAATTCTGTATTATAGCAACTTCACTCTCATTGCGTAGCATCATTGATGCAAACATATTGATCGGTTCGAACTTTATGGACTGATTGAGGAACTTGTGAATTAGATTCGCACAGGAGAAGATCTCCTATATTTTGAATATTTCTAACACTAATTTGGTCAGTGATAATGCTTTCAAAAAGAAGAAGACAAAAGATGTCCTCATGGATATCACTTGTTATAATTGTGACAAGATAGGACATTGGAGGTAGAATTGCATGAGTTATCTTGCAAGTCTGAAGCACTATGCAAGTATTGCATAGAAAAGTGTATATATGATACACACTATTTTTTTATTAGGTGCTTCAGCCAATGATTCTTAAATATTAGACACTGTGTAGTTTTCATATATGCAATTTGTTACAGAGACTACAGAAAATCAGAGGGATGAAGAAATGTGACTTCGAGCTTTTTGGTGCGAGTGGAAAGTCCATTCACATCGAGGCTATAGGAACCTTTCTGTTGAACTTGTTATCAGATAAGATTTTGAAATTAGAAGAATGCTACTATATACCTAAGGTCATTAGAAATATTATTTCTGTACTTTTGTTACTGAAACAAGATTTTGAAATAAAGATAATGGGCAATAGTTGATCCATGTATCATTCTAATGAGTTTTATGACAGTGGTTATATTGATAATAATCTTCTAATTCTTACACTCAATAAAAATATTTTTTATATTGAAAGAAATATGAAAAGAAAAAGAGAAGATGTGAATATCACATATCTCTGGCATTGCCATCTTGATCATATTAGTGAGTCAAAGATAAACAAGTTATATAAAGAAAATTCTTTGACTCGTATGATTATAAATCATTGAAAACTTGTGAATCTGATCTTATAGGTAAGATAATCAAGACTCCATTCTCTGAATATAAAAAGAGGACAATGAAGTTATTAGCTCTAATATATTCAGATATATGTGGACTGATGACAACTCAGACCAGAGGAGGATACTCCTACTTCATCAGCTTTGTGGTTAATCTATTAAGGTTTGGATATATGTATGTTATGAAACATAAATCTGAAGCCTTTGATAAGTTCAAGAAGTGTCAAATATGATCGAGAAATAAAGTAAAAAAAGTATCAAGATTCTTCGATCTGATCGAGGAGGAGAATACATATCTAGTAAATTTTTGATCATCCTAAGGATAAAAGTTTCTCTCTGAATGGACCCCTCCTTATACCCACAGTTAAATGGTGTAGCGAAAGGAGGAATTACACTCTATTGGATATGATGCTGCCCAGATGTGCTTCACGAATCTTCCAATATCATTCTAGGATATGCCTTGAAAATTGTCGCATATATATTGAATAAGGTATCTTCGAAGTTTGTTGCTAGCACTCCATATGAGATATGAAAAGGAAGAAAGCCTAATCTTAAGTATCTTAAGATCTGGAGCTATCTTGCTTATGTCAAAATATCTTTAGACATAAGCTAAGTGCTAGATCAGATAAGTACAAGTTTGTAGGATATCCTAAGAAAACTAATGGATACTACTTCTACCATCCTACTGAATAAAAGGTGTTTGTTAGTAGGTACGCAGCTTTTTTGAAAAGAATTCATCCAAGAAGGAGGCTGTAGGAGGAATGTTGAGCTTGGAGAAGTTCAATACCTACAAACTATTCTAGAAATATCTATGGTTGGATCATAAGGAGATCCTTAATCAGAAGTACCCAAAGATGAGGTACGTCCACAATACACACCTTCCCTTCGAAGGTCAGATAGAGTACGTCAGGCACCTCTAAGATATGATTTTATTATTGAGAATGATAGTAAGATCAACATTATTCAGGATGATAATCCATTGACTTATTTGAAAGCTGTCATGAGTAGAAACTCTGACAGATGGCTGGATGTCATGAAATCCGAGATGGACCCTATGGATACCATCTAAGTGTGGATTTTGGTTGATGTGCCTGAGGGTGTGATCCTAATAGAATGCAAGTGGATCTTCCAGAAGAAGATCAGAGTGGATGGTCAAGTGAAAACCTACAAGGCTAGATTGGTGGCGAAGGGTTTCAGGCAAAGGCAAAGAATTGACTATGATGAAACCTTCTCACTAATGGCTATGTTCAAATCCATTCGAATTCTGCTTGTTATACTTGCATATTATGATGATGAGATTTGACAAATAGATGTCAAGATAGCTTTCGTCAATGGTAATCTTGAGGAAGAGGTCTATATGACTCTGTTAGAAAATGTAGACGATTTCATGCATGTATTTTAAAATTTTTTCGAATAAATTACAGCGGAAGATAATTAGATTAATCATATTAATCTAACATGCATATGATCTGATCATCAAATGAACCTACTTTAGAATCTATGGCATGATATATTGCATATAAAATTTGAAATAATCACATGATAAAATCTGCATGCATGGATGTAGGCAGTTGATCAAATCTACACCTATTTGAGTTCAGAATTCGATACCTGAGTATGGATCAATAATTATCACTGCTGAGAGATATAGTAAAGATGATCCTTACTAGTTGCTCACAGCCACACATGCATCCGGTCTTTACGGAAGTCCACTCGAAGCCCCGATCTGATCGGTCTCCTCGAAAATGTTAGTTCGCGCGAAGACCTTCTTCTTGGCTGATCTGGATCCTTTCTTCGAATCTTTGAAATCTTTCTAAAGCTTGAAGATGGACTTTTGAAAGAGATGAGGATGTGGAAGAAGAAAGGAGAAGAAACTATTTTCTCTTTATTTTTTCTCTTCCCAAACCCTGAGGTAGAAATCCTAGAAACTAGGTTTGTGCTCACCCAAAGAAGGACTCTCCTCTTCTTTTCCATGCTAAAAACTCATGCCCAAAGCACCTTCACGTGAAGACCTCCTCTTCTGGTCTCTTACACACACAAAAGAATAATGAACCACTTTTATTTAAGCGTGTAAGGAGTTAGGGTGAAGAGTCCTAGAAATCTTGGACTCTTCCGAGAGATATCGCCTCCTCACAATTCTCACACCCAAAAGAAATATGTGACACCCCTTCTTTCTTTTTTCATGATGAAACCAGATCCCATCTAATTTTCCATAGTGAAGAACTCTTATTTTGTTGCACAAAATAATGGAATAAACGGAAGTGGCATGGAGAGGTTGTAGATAATGTCAAATATTATCTAAAAGGTATCCTATTTCAAATCAGATTTCAATATACCATTTAAAACCAGATTTTAGCCAAATTTGGATGTGGGATAGAGAAGGAAAAGGACTCTTTGGCATGAAAAAATCTCACACAAAAAGCTTTATATTGTGGAGAAAGGTGGCATCTATAATTTGGTGTGCAAGGAAGAAGAGTCCAATGCTATATGGATTCTTTATTTCTTATTTGA
The DNA here is from genome assembly GCA_000441515.1 of Elaeis oleifera. Classification (NCBI taxonomy): domain Eukaryota; kingdom Viridiplantae; phylum Streptophyta; class Magnoliopsida; order Arecales; family Arecaceae; genus Elaeis; species Elaeis oleifera. The sequence continues at coordinate 9,315 of KE510501.1, read as the reverse complement.
ATTCAAATCAAATCTGATTTAGCTCAAATAAAATAGATAAAATCTAATCTAATTAAGTTCATAAATTTTTAATCAAATTTTAATCAAATTAAGAATTGATTGAACCAAGATTCTGATCAAATCAGGGACAATTCTCCCTTAGCGATTAGGTCATCTCATAACCTAATCGGGTCAAATATAATTGAATCTAATTTAATTAGATTTTATTTAATCTTTATTACTCAATCAAATTAACTAATCAGTAATTTAATTATTAATTAATCTTTTATTAATTTACAAATATTTGATGAATAAATTTATTGTAACTTTTGTATAAGGTTGATCATCAATCGAATTGATGATTAAGTCCTTGAATGATTCTCAATCATTGATAAGCCACATAATCAGTCAGAAACTTTTTTTGAGTGTGACCCCATAGGTTTGAACCTAAGCTGATAGCACAAGAGTAAATTTTGAACCAATCGATGTAACCATCTAGTAATAGTGACCTGACGTCCAGATAGATCGAATAATGGTGAAGCAATATTAAAGAATCTACTGGTGTATGGTTATCGTATAATTCATCCCTTTGATCCTAATACTTGAGGACGACCTAAAATTTAACTATCAAATCTAGATAAGTCATCCATATTATATTTCAGTCTTTTAAATCCATCACATAGATTATCCGAGGTCAAATTTTGCTAAATTAAAATACATTGATACATTAACTCTTACTAATTTGGAGGGATCAATTTCATCTTGACTCATGCACTGAATTGATAAGTACTTGACTGCACCTAGCAACCTTTCATTACTGAATTAAAATTCAATTAGTCCAACAC
>KE510498.1:7061-17866 GCA_000441515.1 Elaeis oleifera | reverse complement strand
CTAAAATAATATAAAAATCTGTCACTTATCAGGCACCATTAAGGAGATCCGATAGAGTATCACGTCAAACAGATAGATACTATAATTTTTTGATCTGAGATGGAGATCTTATTGAACTTGATGAGAATAATGCGGATCTGATCACCTATATAGTTGCAATGCAAAGGTTCGACTCTGATAAATGGTTTGAAGCCATGAAATTCGAAATGGAGTCCATGAAGATCAATGATGTGTGGATATTAGTTGACCCACCTGAAGGGGTTAAACCCATAGGATGTAAAAGGATCTTCAAAAGAAAAGGGGTGTAGACAAAGGTGGAGACCTATAAAGCCCGTTTGATTGCCAAGGGTTATCGTTAGCATTATGGTATTAACTATAACGTGATATTTTCTCCTATGATAATGCTCAAATCTATTCGGATTATGTTTGCGGACTATGAAATCTAGCAAATGGATGTGAAAATGGCTTTTCTAAATGGAGAGCTAGAAGAAGAGGTGTATATGATACAGCCTAAAGATTTTAAATCTACAGGTGAGACTAAAGTGTGCAAGCTTCAGAGATCTATCTATGGATTGAAGCAAGCATCTAGGAGTTGGAACATGTATTTGATAAGATTATCAGAACATATGGCTTCATTAGAAATGGAGAAGAACCTTGTATTTACGTATGGATAAGCAACTCTATGATTGTATTTCTTATTCTGTATATGGATGATATTCTTTTAATCAAAAATGATATCCCTGCAATACAAGAATAAAAGTTTGGTTATCGTCTCAGTTCTTTAGAAGGATCTGGGAGAAGCATCCTACATTCTTAAAATGAAGATCTATAGAGATAGATCGAAAAAGTTGCTTGGATTGTCTCCATCCACATACATAGACACTGTGCTGAAATGGTTCAGCATAGAGAATTTCAAGAAAGGCTATCTCTCGATAGGTCATAAAATTTCTCTCTCGAAGAGGGATTGTCCGATAACTCCTCAAGAGAGAGAGCGTATGAGTAGAATTTTATATATTTTGACAGTAGATTCTATAATGTACGTCATGATATATACAAGATCAGATGTGGCATACTCACTAGGGGTAGTAAGTAGATACCAATCTGATACAGGAGAGAATCACTGGAAGGTCATAATGACCATCCTTAAGTAGTTGAGAAATACTAAGGATCAGTGGCTTGTTTATGGTGAAATTGATTTGAAACTAGTGGGGTTCATCGACTCTAACTTTTAGTCAGACCATGATGATAGCAAGAGTGTGTCAGGATATATTTTAGCCCTGAACGGTGGAGCAATCTACTGAAAATATTTCAAGTAGCACACCGTAGTTGACTCTGTTTGCGAGGCAAAGTATATCGCAGCATCTGATGCTATTGAAAAAGCTATGTGGGTACGAAAGTTCATCAGCGAGCTCAAAATGGCATGCTCTATTGATGGTCCTGTCCTGTTATGCTGTGACAGCACTAGAGTCATTGCTCAGGTCAAGGAGTCGAAATCCCATCAGCACACCAAGCATATCTGCACCGTTACCACCTTATCTGAGAGATCGTGGATCGAGGTAACGTCGATCTTCAGAAAATCGATCGAAAGGAGAATCTGATCGATCCATTTATTAAGACTCTCAAAATCAAAGAGTTCGATGATCATAAGTCGAAGATAGGTATACAATACTATATCGATTGACTTTAGTCCAAGTGAAAGTTGTAGAAAATTATGTCCCAAAGTCAATCGTCAGCCTATTGATGATTGTGCTCATATTTATAAATTGTATATAATTTTATTAATAAAATTATTTGACTTTTTATCATATTTTGTCTATCTTATTTGAACTCCTATGTTGTAATGAAGTCCTTAGGACTATATTTAATTGATAAAAGAGGATTTATTGTTTAATCTTTAAAATATATTCGTAACCAAATGATATGCTCATAATAGGATGATAGCGATATCGAGTATAGGTCATTGTATGTCATATGGATTAGTTGTCCTCTTAATCAATGAGTGTGGAGATATTGGTATGGCTTGCAGGTGGAATGTAGGAGTACATTCGTATTGAATATGATCAATTACCGAGTACTCTGCTGTCAAGAGTAGCCCACGAAGGATATGGGTGTAAGTGTCTCTCTGATTTGAGATCACTATGATGATTTGTAAACAACTCACTGTACTTTGGTGTCGGCCTATTTGAATTTTAATTCGATGATGGAAGGTTTCTGAATGTAATCAAGTACTTATCAAGTCGGTGCATGAGTCAAGATGGGATTGACCTCCCTGAATAAGTAGGAGTTAATGCATCAGTGTATTTTAATTTAGTAAAATCTTGATCAGGATAATCCATGTGATGGATTTGAAAGGTTGAAATATAATGTGGTCGACTATTTTAGGATTGATAGTGAAACCCTGGTCATCTTGAGCATTAGGGTCAAAGGGATAAATTATACCATAATCATACACCAGTAGGTTTTAGAATATTGCTTTGCAATCTTTCAATCTATCTGGATGTCGGATCTCATTGCTAGATGGTTACATCAATTAGTATAGAAAGTTCTTCCTATGCTACCGACTTAGGTTCAAACCTATGGGGTCACACACATTAGAAAATTCGATCTGATTTGATGGCTGAGGAGTCCATTGGATTGGGACTCTAGTGAAGAGTCTCACTGGATTGAAACTCTGGAGAAGAACCCACTGGACTGGGACTTTACTATTAATAAAGAATTTATTAGTAATTAGATTGCTAATTAACTCAATTTGATTGAGCAAAGAGGTTCGAATCAAGTTTAATTAAATTGGATTCAGTTTGACTTGGATTGGATTTGATTAGATCCAGCTTAATTGCAAGAAAAACTTGTTCCTGATTTAATCAGGACTTAGATTCAGTTAATTCTTAATTGGTTAGGAATTTATTGAGGTGATTGTGTTCCTAATTAGATTAGGTTCTTTCTCTTATTAGGTTCAAATCAGATCTGATTTAGTTTGAAATCAAATTAGAAACGAAGAGTCCCAGCCAGCTAGGACTCGCTCCCTTGCGCAAGCCCTAGGTCCCATGCCAACTTCTTTAACACAAAAATAGTTTTTGCATGAGAATTTTGGGTGTGAGAAAGGAGGGCACAGAGAGGGGTGGGCGGCACTCTTGATGAGTCATGGACCTTATCTCTTTCCTGATTTGAATTTGATCCAAACAAAGATAAGAAGATAAGATGGAAAGAGATCAATTTTGTTTGGAAAGATGGGTGGCGCCAAATGATTTTTCCTTTGTATGTTTAGGTGTTGGTTGGCATGAAAAATATCTAATTCTTTCTCATGCCATCACACAAATTGACAAAAATTAGGATGCTCCATATGAGAATCAGTTGAAAGTTGTTTCTTCTACATAGCTCTCTCCTCTCTTTCCCTCCTCCATTAATTCTTCTTCCTCTTTAGAGCATCTAAGAGACCAAAAGAAGAAGAAGAAGATCAGCCTTCAAAGATTCTTGTGAGTTAGTACTCCCGAGGAGCCTGATCAGCATTTGTTCTTTGTGTAGACGATCTGTAGAAGTCGGACACTTTTATGCAGCTGGAAGCAATCTTAAAGAACTCTTATCCATGCAATACACTTACAGAGATCAGCAACCCACACTTCAGCAAAGAGTTCTAAACTCGTTAGATCAGGTTTGATTTGATCTAAGGGTTAGATCTAGTCTACAGCATCGATATGATCGATGCAGATTTTTATTTTTCAGATCTTAATCTCATATTTAATCATATCATAGATTTTAGTATGGTAGTTTAGATTAGATCTTGTGCTAGTAATATAGGTTAAATTATTTAATCTATCGAGGTCAGCTGTAAAATTTTAAATTACATGCATAGAACTGCCAATATTTTTTTCATAGGGTGTGCACCTGTATGGTATCTATCGACCTTGATAGTTAGGGAGAAGTCTTATGAGGATCGTGAAACTGAGTTCAAAAGTTCATGACCATGGCAAGTTTGAATGATGAAAAGAAGTTTCTATGAAAATTCACTAAGAACTTAGATTGATTTTATCTTACATATGACAAGACTAGGTTGATGAGTTATCCATGATCTAAGTCTTGTCGGAACTCACGATAGAAGAATCGGACCACGCGACAACTGCATCTAAAAGTTCATCTATTTAGTTTACTGGGTTGTCATTACATACTGCTAGGTGTCATTGATGGATCATAGGACCAATTAAAATTATTCTGATGATCAATAAATCTTGAACTGGCTGAATTGGAAGGGGTTTCAATCTATTGAAAGGAGTTTCAATGATATTGTTGATAGAAATCATGATATATCCTACTACTAGATAGAATGAACATATGGGGTCATAAAACAAGAGATTTGATTTAGGATCATACAATTGGGTTCATGAGGTTCTAATTGAGTTTGAATTTGAGAAATCCTATTGGGTTTAGGAACCATGCTAGCACATGGTAAATCCAAAATCCTCTTTGGACTGTTGGGGATGTCTGGCTAGGACACCACTGCCACAGAACCTTTTGGATACCACACGTCATAGAAAGAAGAAAGAAGAAATAAAATAAAAATAATTAAATATATAGATCAGCCAAAAGGCTCACCTCCACAGGGCATGCAAGCTTCACTATGAAAAAAAAATTACACGAGAAAATCACACCCTCAACTTGTGTACACCTAATCTCTCTCTTACAAGAAGCTCTCCCTCACAAAAGCTCTCTCTCTAAGAAGATCTCCTGAACCCCTAAAGCGACCGCTGTCTACTGTTTGACAGTCAGTCTGAAGCACCCCTACTTCTACTTTCTGACGGCTCCTCTTGATCTGCTGCTGCTCTTGGTACTCGATTGAACACACCGCACCACATGGTTTTCTGTGGCTCTCTCTACCAGTCCTTCTCAGGCCTCAGGCCTGTTTTATAGCCACCAAACCCAAATCTTAGAGAAGCACGCTGTCTGATCCATGCTGCAAGCCCTCCTAGCCATTCGATCGCATGTTCCTACTTCTAGTCCCTCCAGAACATCGCTGGATCACCCCTGAAGCTTCCTGGCCATTGGATCACTGCTCTAGGTCAAGTCTTGTCAGTCAGATTATGCAAACACCCAGGGAAATGCATGTGAAATGCATCCGGTCCATCATGGATCATGAGAAGCGCATAGGAATAGCTTTCCCATCATGTGGACTGTGCTCCCATCACCATGGACCGTCGGTCTGCATGAGCCTTGTGATGCTGGGCTTCTCCACACATGCTGTCGTGTGCGCCTGTGGGCCAGCCTGCTCATGTGCCCACTTGGGCCCAGGCCACGATTGTGCGTCTGCATGGTGGGCTACGCTGCTGGGCTTGGCTACACCACCATTGGCCTCCATCAGCCCGTAGGCTGCTTCGGCTTCCTCCATGCATAAGTTTGCCATTCGAACTCCGTTTGGGCTGTTGTTGGATTTATTGGACTTTGTTTGTCATCTTGGACCTCACTATGGGCTCAGTGTGGATCAAATCTTAAGACATCAAATCCTAACAATCTCTATCTCGACTCAATATTTGGCCTCCTCCTAACTTTGAGAGCTTCTGAATCTTCTTGCCCCCATGCCCTAGGGCAATCACTACTGATCATGGATGGGCAAACATGAGAGTCAAGCCAAGCCACTCGATCTCATCTTCATCGTATGCTATACTCCTCCTGATCTGATACCTACTCGGAGTATCCTCCTATGGTAATAGGAATCTCATCCTACGATATCACCTCTCATCCTCCCGAGTGTCGCATCTCATGTCCGATCCACCTCTACCTGAAGCTCTACCTTGCTCTGGGCTCCTCTTGGCTCTTGAAGCTCCACCTTGCACTAGACTCCCCACCAAATAGTAATATCCTCTCTTCCTCTTCTTTCCCTCCAGGATAACCCTATCTCCATATAACATTTTCAGGATTCCTCCATCAGCTACTATCCTGTAGCCTCTCAAATTCAGTCTGCTCGGTGAGATAAGATTCCGTCAGAAATTAGGTATGTATCGAATCTCTTTCAATCTTCTCACTATACCATCATGTGTCCTCCAACTGACCATCCCGATGTCTCTGATCGCACAGTTTGATCCATCTGACAGATAAACAATGCCCTCACTGCTCTCTAGAGAGTCAAACTGCTCCTCTCTATAACATACATGATAGGTGCATATAGAATCTAAAATGCACTCCTGGAAAGAAGTAAATACCTTATCAAATATCTTCAGGACATCATCCTCTGACTCGCTACTGATCGTCGCTGCAGTAGCCCTTGTCCGATCTCCGAGTTGAGGACAATCTCTAGCTGGATGCCCAACTCATTACATCGGTAACATCTGATCTTGCTCAAGTCTCTAACCTTAGACTTGGACTGCCCTCATCGTGATCTTCTATCGCTCAGTCTGCCGTCTTTTGCTCCTCCAAAAACCACCAAAATTGAGCTACCGCTTGAGCTCGAAGTTGGATTCTCTCTCTTGAGAACCTCATTTTGAAGAATCACTACAGTGACCTCGTCGATCTTGATGGTGCTTGTCCCCACTAGAAGAGTTGTCACCAAAGACTCATACGAAGGGAGAAGCAATGCTAGCAAGATCAGTGCCTTGATTTTCTCCTCAACTTTCTCACCAATGCTAAGGAGGTAGGTAAGGATCTTTTGGAAGTAGATGAGATGCTCTTGCATGTTCTATCTCTCAGTCATCACAGTTGGTAGAATTGTCTTCAGAGGAAGAGAGTGTTGGTGAGAGATTTTGTCATATACAACTCTTTGAGCTTCGACTACAGTACTGTCGGAGAAGACTCGTCAAGTATATGAATCACCACCTCATCTGCTAGGTACAAACAGATCATCCTCATCACCTGTATCTGGAGCCGCCTCTAATCCTGCACCTCTAAGATAGTCAGCTTCTCCTTGTACAAGAGAGCATCGATCAATCCTTACTGGATGAGCACGTCCTTCACTCTCGCTTCCCATAAAGAAAATTACTCTTTCCATCAAATCTATTGATCTCTACCTTGTTTGAGTTTATCTTCTCCATCTTTAATCTTGATCACCACCGCTGCAACCTTGTGCTGGTACCGCCTCGCTCCGATATCACTTGTTGGGGATGTCTGATCAGGACACCACCTCCTTAGGACCTTTTCGATACCACATGTCGCAATAGGAAGAAAGAAGAAATAAAACAAAAATAATCAAATACATGGATCAGCCAAAAGGCTCACCTCCACAAGGCATGCAAGCTTTATTATGAAAAGAAAAAATTACAAGAGGAGATCATACCCTCAACCCTCATACATCCAATCTCTCTCTCACAAGAAGCTCCCCCTCACAAAAGTTCTCTCTAGAGAGACCCCCTAAACCCCTGAAGTGACCACTATCTGCTGCTTGATAGTCTGCCTGAAGCACCCCTGCCTCTACTCTCTGATGGCTTCTCTTGATTTGTTGCTGCTTTGGGTCCTCGACCGACCACATCATGCTACACAGTTTCCTGTGGCTCTCTCTACTAGTCTTTCTCAGGCCTCAGGCCTATTTATAGCCACCAAACCCAAACCTTAGAGAAGCACATTGTCTGATCCATGCCGCAAGCCCTCCTAGCCATCAGATCATGCGTTTCTGCTTCTAGATCCCACCAGAACACTGTTGGATCACCCTTGAAGCTTCCTAGCTGTTGGTTCACCACTCCAGATCAAGTCTCGTCCATCAGATCATGCAAACACCCAGGGAAACATGTGTGAAATGCGTCTGGTCCATCATGGACCGCGAGAAGCGCACAGGAAATGGCTTTCTCACCATATGGACCATGCTCCCATCATCGTGGACTGTCGATCCACATGTGCCACGTGATGCTGGGCTTCTCCACGCATGCTGGCCCGCTCGCATGCCAACCTGGGCCCGAGCCTCGCCTGCACGTCTGCATGCTGAGCTGTGCTGTCGGGTCGGGCTGCGCCGTCGCCGGCCTCCACCAACCCATGGGCCACTCCGACTTCCTCCACTTGTAACTTTACCATCTGGACTCTATTTGAGCTATTCTTGGGCTCGTTGGACTCCGTTCATCATCTTGAATCTCATTATGGGCTCAGTGTGAACTGAATCTTGAGGCATCAAATCCTAACATAGACTTGAATTTTTAGGAGATGAGGATTAGACCAAGTCAATTGTAAACATTATGGGTAGCTAAGAGTTGATTTTCTATGATTAATTAAGTTGGAAGAAATTGAATTTGAACCTAATTGGATTGGATCACGCCCCCCTAGGCCTATTGCGACTAGAAAAGGGAGAGAAAGATGGGTTGCATGCCCCATCTGGTTTTGGCATCAAAGAAAGCAAGTGGAGGCACCCCAAGTCCTAATTAAAGTTATTTTTGAGTTCCTTATGAGATAAAATATGATTTGATAGAATTTCTAAATCAAGTGGGACTCCATTTTAGCATATAAAAGAGGCTTAATATGAGATCTCTAAACCCTAAGCAATCAAAGCAAGATAGCCTCAAACCTCCACGCCTCCCCCTCTCTTCTTGAGCTCCCACGCCCTCTCCCTCTCTTCTCTTCCTCATGCCCAAGAGTTGGACGTCTTTGATTTTCATGCCCAAGGTTGGGCACCTTCTACCATCTAAGCTTTGAAGTGCTGATTTGAGAGGAGTTCTCTCATATTCTACAAGATTACTTGCTGGTTTCTTGATGAGAAAATAAGAGAGAAGTTTCTTAGATCTATTCTATGGATATCTATAGAGGTCGGATACTTGTGTGGCTTAAAAGAAATCAAGAAGATATCTACGATCATCAGTTGCGGTGAATATCTACCCATGCAAAGGTGAAGATGAGATCTTTATGGCTTTTGCTTTAATAAAATTTTATTTGCTGCATATAGATCTTAAGAACATGATAGGGATGATCTCATGAGATGAGATCTAGAAGATGCATGTTAGATTAATATGCTTCCACTGCTCATATGAAAATTTTTTTTGTTCTAGCCTGCACGCTGCTCTAGATTTTTTTTCAACTGGTATTAGAGCCAGGTTGCATGATCTTATTTTTAGATCTAAAATTTAGATGAGATTTCAATTATTTTGCTTATGATTAGACCTTTACTTCTGATTGAATCTGAAAATTTATGTTTATCAATTATATATAAATTTAGATGAGATCTAAATTTATGTTTTAATAAGCATGAATAGATCTAATTTTCTATTTTACCTGAATCTGATTTTTTATGCTATGATTTGAAATTTAAAGGAGATATAAAATATTAGATCAAAAATTTTAATAGAAATTAGAAAATATAATTGATAAACATAGGATTAATCAAGGATTATCCTGACATAAGATTGTCTTGGTATAATGGATGTTATGTTGAAAGGTTATCCTATGATGGTATGAGATAAAATCCTAAATCATATATCTAAAATTTAGATTGGATCTAAAATTTTAGATTAGAGATCTAATTGATAAGTAAATTAGGTTAGTCTAAGTTCATCCTGACATAAGGTTACCCTGGCATAAAGTTGTTTATGCTGAAAGGTTGTTCTAGGATGATAAGTGATTAAATCCTTTAATCATAAGTCATCTTTTAAGAAAAGAAAAGACTTAATTAGATTATGAGATAATTGAATTATAGTTCATTGATATGTGTAGTGATCATATTGAGTCACTATGACCCTTGGTGTAGGGTTGTATCATGAATTCACTTAGATGGTTACAACAGATCAATTGGTGGTGAAGAACTAAAAGTCATAGCTATTTGGATGAGGTTGACCTATTAGTGTGTCTAAGATAAGTACTTTGAAAGGTGATTACTTAATTAGGACCATTGTATCAGCAGCGGGGAGCCTCCCATCGATCTCCACTTACCTAGTCAATTTGGTTGACCAATTCTGATTTGAGGTGCTTGGAGTTGAGTGCACCATAATTGCGTTGCACGATGAGTCTAGTCTTGATGAATCAAGGTACGATCTTACTAGTAGATCCAATTAATTATAGATTTACATGTGATATAAATAAAAATTAAACCTAAAGAAAATCTAAATTATGTCTTCTCACAAAATATTAAGTCGAGTGATCTTCCATCGTTGTGGATGTATGAGCCCTTTCGGGTGTTGACTATTCTCAGCTAGATACAATAGTTCAATTGTATCAGGAAAGATGCAACTACTTTATTAGCATGAGATGCTATGGGGTGGAGATCGGGTTGGGCCCAAGAATTGTTAGATGAGGGTCCCAATGATGGCTTCACTTTCACAAGAATGGTGGGTCTGACTTAACTAAGGAATGATGCCAATAACTATCAAGTAAGGCTTCAGAAATTAGAGACGGATGACCACTGCAACTTGTTTGAGAAGCATTGGACAAGAGTTGTCTACTTATTGATTGACATATCATTAAGAATTGTCAGATGAGGTGGTATTGAAAGAAGAGTGCTCTATAAGTCAATCGCATGAGTGTGCGATGAGATTTTTCTTATAAATTTCTAACTCATGTAATGATATTTTTATTAGTTAATAAATGAGGCATTGATTCATCATTGTAGCTACATCTTATTGTGTATAAGATTATGATGAATCCCTTGGATTAGGATAATGGTTTAGGTCATAAAGAGTTTATACCTGTGAAACCTAAAATCCTAAAATCTTAGTCTCAAATATTTTAGTCGTACGAATATTGAGTCGGAGATCAATATTTTGGATAGACTGGTACATCCTATGTATGCTCAATGGAGAGAATAGCTACTTTCATAGGCCACTTGTATGAGACACTAATACAAGGATGTGGGTGCTTATTAGAAATGAGTTCATTGAATTGACTCACCGATAGAGAACATCTTATGAAGCCTTACT